>CM070632.1:18039407-18239407 GCA_036346255.1 Ampelocalamus luodianensis | reverse complement strand
ACGCTGAGATTAGCTCAAAACCGTCCAGATTCAAAGCATATAAGAGCGTCTCGGTGGGATATTGCAGGATGAGAGCCAGTAGTACCTTCGCGGCGAGGGGAGGGCGCCATAGCGCGGGAGGCGAGCGGGCGGCAGCGCACCGGAGCGCGGAGGAGACCACTGGGGCCGCGGGCGAGAGACACCAGCGGCGCCGCGGCGGCGGACACCACCCCTGCCATCTCGCCGCTGCTGCTACGGTCGGTGGATGCAAGCCTTCCAGACCAAGCTAACACTGCGAGAGGGGAGAGGAGAGGAACAGAGGAGTGTTTAGGTAATTAAGGTTTACAGGTTCAGATTGGCAAGACAGGGAGGGAAGAATACATATATACCAGTACCCTGTGAGAAGCCGCGAGAGGCGGCGGCGGAGTCGACGGCGAGGCCGCTCCAGCGAGAAGGGGTCGGTGGCGCACGCGGCGGAGCACCAACCCCCGATGGGTGCCGTACTGCCGTTCGATGAAATTTAAGCGGCCCCGATCGAGGCTCGCAGAGGTAGGATGGGAGAGGGGGAATTTGCAAAAGAAACCTTGAATTATACTGCCCTCCACGTTCTCAGTCAAATGGGTCCCTGAGCCGACCCCAAGTATGGGACTATTGGCTCAACCTGGGCACAACACGACTTGCGTAGGCGTGTCGTGCTTGAGTCAACACCCCTGTCCAACAGGTCGGCTCGGTACGGCATGCACAGTGTTGTGCCCGGCGAGGCACGACTGACCTGGCCAACAACCGCGGCGGAGGAGGCTGGGCTCGGGCACGGGGAGGAGGAGGCCGGCGCAAGGAGAAGGAGATAGGCTCGAACGTGGCCGCTGTGGAGGTAGCGGGGCGCAGCCGGTGTGAAGGAGGACAAGCGCGAGGAGGAGGAGGTCGAGGAAGAAATGACCCGCTGGCCGCTTGATACTACATGTGCGTGCATATCCCGGCCTGGCCGGGCCAAATAATGTTAGGTCAGCATGGCCTGAGAAGTCAGCATGCCGTGCTTGGGTCGGCACCTCGGCCCACGAGACGACATGGCACGGCCTGCACAGGTAAACGGGCTGACCATGCCGAGCGGCCCGTTTGGCCACCGCTAGCTCCGGTTGACTGCCCAATCGATTTGTGCGGCCTAGATCGAGGCGAATAAAAGAAGTAGCGCTATAGGCTATAACTAGATTTGGCCAAACGGGTCGTGCCTGTCGGGCCAGCACGAGGCACGACACGCTGAGGTCCGGCCGTGCAATCGCATGCCACTGATCGTTCATGGGTCGTGCCCGGCTGCACGGCGGCGTGCCATGCTTGGGCCGACACTCAGGCACGATGGGCCAGCCCGGTACGGCATGAACAATGCCAGGCCGTACTGTGCCCACGCGCGCTAGTGTGAGGGGAGCCAAAGCGGCAGAGCCAGAGGAGCCGCCAAGGCCAGGCCGGCGAGGCAGCGACGGCGTCGGCGAGGGAGGGAGGATGGCGGCACCAGCCGCTGGCTCAGAGGAAGGGGATGGCGGCGGGGCTGGCTCAGGACAGAAGGAGAGGAGGAGGACGGCGTGGCCGGATCAAGAAGAGAGGAGGCGAGGAGCCAAGGAGGCTAGAGGAGGCCGGAGGGCACCCAGACCGTCGGAGCGGAGGACAAGGCGGCGTAGAGGAGAGGAGGCGGTTCAGACGGGGAGGCGCGGAGGAGAGAAGGCGGCGCGGCTGGCCGGAGCTGACTAGCTGAGAGGAGGCAAGGAGGCCGCGGACGAGGAGGCGTAAACGAGGAGGCACGGAGCCCCGAACGAGGCGGCGCGGACGAGGAGGCGCGGAGGAGATGAGATGGTGCGGCTGGGCGGAGCTGAGAAGAGGTGAGGAGGTGGCGCACAGAGCTGCGAGGAGGAGAGGAAGCGTGTGGGTGCGGGCATGCGGCACACCCATGCCTGAGCGAGGTTGGGGAAGAAAGAAGGGGTGGGGCGAGGCCAGGCAAGGCGGGCGGGGCATGTTAGGCAGGCGATGGGGTAGGCCAGGCAGGCGGGCCGTTTCATGCTCATGGGCTGTGCCTAGCACGACACGGCCCAAAAAAATCCGGCCGTTATGGGATTTTGGTCGTTTTTTGACTATTTTTTACCATTGGGATCTTTAAAAATAGCAAAAAAAAAATAAAAAATCCCAAAAATTTTCCTATAAATAGCCAACATACCCCCTCATTCAGCACCCCTTTATTTTCCATTCTCTCTTTGAAATTGTGTTGTGCAAATTCAAATCCATGTTGAGCTAATTTGGTAAAATTCAAAAACATTGTGCCAAAATTTGAAATTTTCAATTTTCGGCCGCAAGTCAGCAAAAGAGTTACAATACTATTTTTGTAATACTTTTAGTGTTAGTTCTTGTTATGCTAAGATGAAAGTAGTAATAGTGTTAGTTTAGATTTAACAAAATTTGTTATGGACAGTCCTTACAACAGCTTTGCTCTTGGTGATTACGGACTTTCACTAGAGAAAATTGCGTTCATGGAGGCGGTTGTGGCTGCCTCAAGCCAACCAGAGGTTTCACCGGAAGGGCAAGGCGGAGTTCCATCATTATGCTCCATGGCAACCGGAGTAAAGAGGTCGAGATCGTCTAAATCGGGAGTGTGGGAGAATTTCGACAGGACAACCAAGCAAGACGCAGTGGGAAATTGTTGGGACCCAAAAATACAATTCTGGACCCTCTGTGTATACTGCACTAGTCCAGGATCACGCTAGTGCACACAGTGACAACATCGATGAAATATCATTTTCATATACAAAGATAACTAATAAATAGGCAAATAACAATAAATATCAGAGTAAAAACCTTAAGGTCAAAGCTTATAATTAATACCCCAGAAGGCGAATAGCTCAATGAAGCTGCAACGGAACGTAACGGAATAACTTCAGTGAAGCCCATCCATATGCCCACAAGCAATCGGCTGGGGTGCGCAACCTAGTTCTCCTCGATCCTTGAAGTAAACCTTGTTGACCGACGATTACTCCACTTCTGTAGGTTTGGGCGCAAGTTTTACAACAAGCGTGAGTACACAACTATACTCGCAAGTCATACCACAGAATGCAATGTATAGATGCAGGCTTATTCCAAAGAAAATGACTTCTGTGGTTATTTTGTAGAAATGCAACATTTGCAATTGAATATGAATAATAGATTGAAAGCATAATTTAAAACAAATAGACAATATTAATTTAACATTGGTTTTCACAAAGACACATAGCCTAATCAAATTCTTGCACACAACCATATGACTTAAATCACACAGCTGTCCCTTCCCAATAGTTTTATGAAAATCTACCCCTCGTGTAAAATCCCCGAGCATATCCATGCCATGACGCGCTATTCGAATAGATTGTTTAACACTCTGCAGAGGTTGTACACTTTACCCACAAGATGCAATCAACTGGATCAGAGCTGATCACAACAAAACCTTTCAGAAACTTAATCTCAACATCGACACTCCCGATGTGCTTACAAACCACCAGACCAACCTACAAAGAAAGCTAGTCCGACACACACCGTTGGACAGGGATGCAGCGAACCGTCCCGCGATGCGACTACTTGGTAGCACACACTTCCACCCATCACTGAGTTCCTAACCTACAACCTGAGTAATCAATGCTAAGAATCCATAACCTACTAAGTTAGGCCCGTCCCATCAGGCATGTGGTCGTACAGTAAGGCTCAGTTCAATGGCGCACAAAGTTAAGTCCTTAATTGACCAAGGCAAGACTTCCATTTTCTAACTAGGTCACAAAGATTATCATTCTCATTCACAAAGTCCACCATATCACACAGTATCCACCACTTACCTCAGTCCAAATCCTTTACCACCCAACTGGTTTTAGTGCAACACATGCTATCACGAAGTAATAACACATAGCACACAGTTTTACACAAAGTTCCATAGTCACTTAGTCATATTTAATATTTGCAACTCAATGAGGGTGTGAGACTCGTAGCATGGCTAAGCAATCTACTCGTACTAACCAACCCATGTTGGTAATATCATAGCACCAACTAAATATGAACCAATCTAGGGTGACAAAAGATTATGACATACAATAGACAAAGTGGATATAACAAATTGGATTAATAGCTAAACTCAAAAGCATTTAAATAAATACTTAAAGTAAATGCAATAATTTGAATCAAAGTAATTTTGAAAACTGGGATTCAATATGATCAAATGTATAACTTGCCTTGCTATAGCAATGATGATCTTATTTTATCTTCAATCCTCTACTTGCTTGATCTTCAGCTCCTTCGGACGATTCCGGGGCTTCGGCGTCTAACAAGAAAGAAAGCGCAAAACAAACTAAATTCAAAAAGACAAATAAAATAAACTCCAAACTGAAATTTAATGGTACTGGAAGATATATTATGAATTTAGGAACTTGAACGGGTTCAATCAGAATTCGGATGAAGAAGATATGGCTCTCGGAAGATTGGAATTCACATGAAATGATGAAAAAGCTCTACGAAATATTCCCAGAATATTCTATTCCGAAAATATTAGAAAAAGAATGAGTGTATGATAGGTGGGACCGACTGGTATTTATGGATTTCTAGAATTAAAATAATTTCAAAAATAAGGTAGAGAGAGTGACAAGTGGGACCAATAAGATAAATGACTTTTCAAGAATTAAATTAATTCCCGAAAATAGAATTAAGGATTGACATGTGGGCCACTGGTCTATGGACCAGGTCTACGGAGATATGCTAGTCCACGGTGGACCAAGCTCAGGAACAAGGTTTGACCAAGGTTGAGTGACATGCGGGACCCGCATGTAAGCGAGAGAAATAATTAGGGTTTTAATTAGGAGGATGACATGTGGGGTCGACATGTAAGTGAGATATATATAGATAGTATATGGCTTGAATTATTTGGATGACAAGTTGGGTCTACTGATCAACAGGGAGAGAAAAGACTCACGGGACAAAGGATGAATGCAAAGAACATAGCACCATGTTCATTGCACATGGTGGCATCGTATGTTGACAGTAGATGGCAAACAAGGATTAGAGAATGGAGTATTTGCATGGGAGTCACTCATCGGGGAAAGGATCAAGAGAATAAACATGTGCATGTTGGCTGATCCATGGGCATGTCATTCATTGCTGGCGCAAAGTGGCAGAGAAAAGAAGGAATAGAGAAGGAAATATCAAGGATCAATAGAGTAGCTGAACAATAGGGAATAGAAGCAACAGAACCCAACAACCGAACTAGGAATTAGCACAGGGAGCTGCTGTCCTTCATGGCGCATGGTGGCATGGATGCATGGATCTTTTTAGCACTAAGATGAGAAGCACCGATTGGAGAAAAGAACTAACACAAGGGAAAATAAGATAATGCTTGGCCACATCAGTGGAGGAGCGAATTGTTTATAGATGAATTCTCGTTCTGGAAGCAGTAGACATGAAAAGGAACCGACTGCACAGGCTTATTTTGAGGCAAGATTGCAGGAGGTTTGGTAATGCAAGGATTAGAGAATAGATTAACAGAGAGATGCACACTTGAATTGTGGCTGGATTGGATGACAAAAGAATCACCCAACAGAGAAGGCTGAAAGAACTAAGCAATTCACGTACTGGACACATATATGCATGAATAGTGTACAGCTGAATAGTGTGCATGGTGTGGCCAACGGCCGGGGGAGACGTAGCAGTGGCAAAGGGGCAAAACGGAAAGGAAACAACGAGCCGGACGCGATGGCGCAATCGAATTTTGGAAAAACTCACCGAGGAAGCGAGCAACGCGATGAACACGATTTGGCTTTAATGGCCGACGGTGCTCCGACGATCTTCGGACGAAGTGGATGGAACCATGACGTAGAGGGCGACGACGCGAAGCCAACGCCACAGACAGTTCGGCCGGCGGGCGTCGGATGAAGGCGCAGGTCGCCGGAGAAGACCTTCGGTTGGAGCTTGATTTTTTGGAGATTGCGACGAAAATAGATCGGTTTGGAGGAAACCAAATAAGGGGATTGGAAGAGGAGATCAAGACGGACGCGTGGGCGCAAACCGTTCGCTTTTATATGCACCGTAGAGAAAGATATCGAATTTGGAAGGTTTCAGCCCAACACGTACGGGGGACAAACTCTCGGCTGTTCAGTTGGAAACGATGATGAACAGTGATTCGCGATTTACTGTAGCACATGGTAGGAGAGAGAAAAGGGCTGATTTTCGGAATTAAAATAAAAGGCCGAAAATCAAGGAGATCAAATAAATAGCAAACAAATTCGAAGAAAAAAACTCAGAAAATACCCAAAAAATTCCTTGAAACACAAGGAAGCCAAATAACACAAGTTTTTATTTAATTAATGTTTAGATTAGTCAAATTAAATATTTTTAATTTAGGAAAATCCAGATTAAGCTTTATTAATTCAAATAAAATTGGTGAAATTTTTCAGAGACCTAAACTACTCAAAAGATTTTTGAAAAGCCAAATTTTGGGACATTACAGGAATGAGGTACCATATGCTATTTGTAAAATTTGTCGCCATAAATTGTCTGTAAATACAACCCCGATGGTACGGTATATAATTGGGACTACGATCCTTAGGTAGCCTGCCAATCTCTCTATTATTTAACTGCTTCTGAGGATTTACTGTTAGGTTTTGGAGAGTCTTCTTCTTTCTAAAATTACATTAGGATTGCGCATAATCCTAGATTTTCTTTCGTTTCTAGACAGACAACAACTAGAGATCTAGTAAAATACCTATGGAGTGGTTGGGCTAGGAAGGATTACCTTAGTGTAGTTGTGCATTATGTTAATGATAACTGGGTAATGGAAAAAGGATTATAGCTTTGAAATTAATTGATGTAGCACACACAGGTGAGAATATTGTGAACTGTATTATCAAAGTCATGGAAGACTTTGGTGTTACAGACAAAATATTCGCAAATACTTTAGACAACACCGCTTCAAAGTCTAGGGCTATGGACATTCTTACTCCAGTATTGAGTACATACGCCGATTCCTTCTTGCTACATCAACGATGCACTTATCATATTATTAACCTTATAGTCAAATGTGGTTTGAAGAGGTTGAATCCGTATATTAAAGCTTTTCGCGATGTGATTTCTTTCTTGAATAATTCTAATGTAAGAATAGTACAATATAAGAACTTCTGTAGGACGATAGGTGTACATCCAAGAAAGTTTGGTTTGGACATGGAGGTAAGGTGGAACTCTACTTACCTCATGCTTAAGAATCGTTTACCATACAAGAGCACTTTTTCTGTTTTTATTTAAACGCACTATTATAGCACTGACGGTAGTATACTATTAACTTAGCAACATTGGTTCGTTGCTGAGAAGATACTGTCGTTGTAAGAATTTTTTTATGAGGCAACTGTTGCTTTGTCCGCTATCTACTATCTAATATCTCCTATTATTGTGCATACTATTTTACGGATTGCTACTCAATTGAAAATGTATGAAATTGACTTAGTTTTACGATGCTATTGTTTCCATGAAATCTAAATATCTTAAATATTGGAGATAAATCCCTTTCCTATATGCATTTGCATTTCTTTTAGATCCTAGGGCTAAAATTGATGCATTTGGTATTGTACTTTGATCTTCTTAGTGATGCTACGGGGCTAGACTATACTGACTATTTTGTAGAAGTTCATTCTCGGTTATACGAGGTTCACCAAAGGTATAAAAATAAGTTCCGGGGAGTCCACACGCAACGACCTTCAGTAGCCCCCGCCTCGAGTGGGAAGACAAATATATGGGGCACGATCTTCGGTGCCTCTTTCTCCAGGTCTAGGTCTAGGTCTTCTTGTTCTTCTACATCATCGTCTGCTCAGCCAAAACCCATAAGGATTGGGGAATTATCCACCTATCTGGACAGCGATACAGTGGATTTCAACTCAGAAGGCTTCGACATCTTGCAATAGTGGCAAGCTCATTGTCATAGTGAGAAGACTAGATAGTAAAAAGAGGAGACCCCTTGTGCTAGAAAGACGAGGGGGCTTCTAAATGGGGCTCGGTTGTTGTCTGTAAGTATTGTCTACTGAAAAGTCCTCCCTTGGTTACATGGTGGAGGGGGCTATTTATAGCCTCCCGGTATGGCATCTAAATTTACATTTATATCCTTAGAAAAGTACAGTGGCCATAGGGGCTGCAGGGACTTTTATGCGCCCTACGCGTAGCCTCCAGTGCACGGTGTGTCTTCATGGACATGGCCTATTCAGGGGATACACCTGGTCCACCGTTCCTGTAGACAGCGTGCCCTCCGCAGGAGGTCCTTTGCTGCCTTCTTTGGAGAGTCTTCGGGGTTCCTTCGGAGGGTCTTTGGGACCACTCCAAAGGCTTCTGAACCCCTCCGGAGGGTCTTCGGGACTACTCCGGAGGGTCTTCAGGATCGTCCAAGGGGTCTTCGGGATCCTCTCGAGGGGTCTTCGGGATCCTCTCGAGAGGTCTTTGGGAGACCTTTCGGTGCCACCGTGCTTCGCCGGGTCGTGGGGCCGGTGGGGCGCCTCGACAAGCCCCTCATGGTCGAGGTCCTGCTTCGCCATGGCTAAAACCGCGCTGTTCTCCTGGAAGGTCCAGGCACACCGTCCCCTCTGTCGTGGCGAAGCTTGTTGCTTGCGAAGCTTGTTGCTTGCGATGGGTCTTCCCGCCTGCGGGTGTTGTTTGCTGTGAGGATTCCTGGGGCGTCTTGCGCCTTAATGGTGCTAGCATGTGGTGCACGATGACGGCGGCTGGGGCCGTCGTGCGCCATAATTATATTGGGGGCGGCGCGCGGCGTAATGGCGCTTGGGGTGCTGTGCGCCGTAATGACGCGCCTTAATGGCACTGTATCCCATACCGACGCCTCCTCGTACTGCTCGCCCCGCGTCTGGATGACGTGTGGCGCCTGTTGGGCTGGCCCAGACGGCTATAAGTAGCCGCCCCCCTTTTTAGCCTATTGTTTGGGTTCTTTCTCCACGCTCGACTTGTACGCGTTTTGCCACGCCTAGTGTCCTGAACATGACGAGGCGAGGCAAGGAGGCTGCGGGGGAGACGTCCTATACAAGTGACCTCAGGAGGTCTACGGTGAAGGAGTCAGTACTCCGAACTCTTGTCGAAGAGGGCAAGTTGGAGAGTATGGCGAAGGTTCGCGTTCCTAGTACGGAGACGGTGCCATCGCCTCGGTCGGACGAGGCAGTTGTTTTCGTGGCGTTCTTCGATGCCGGGTTGTGAATCCCATGCATGGACTTGGTGAAGGACGTTCTTCAGCTTTACGGTGTGGAGTTGGCATAGTTGACGCCGATCTCGGTTGTTAAGCTGGGAGTCTTCGAGTGGATGCTTCGAGCGGTCGGAGCTGCTAGTGAGGGTCGCGTTTTCACCTTTTTGCACGACGCCCACTGCCAACCAAAGAAGAACAGCAATGGCGATACGCTGAACTTTGGCAGCGTCAACTTTCAGCCAAAGTCGCATTGCCAGATGTATCTACCTGCTCCGGCGTCGCGGAATCGCTGGGAGACGGCTTGGACGCAGAGGTGGTTCTACCATACCTCCGTCTTGGAGGATGGGCTGCGATCTCAAGGCGGGCTGATACAGCCCATCGCCAGCCCCGAAATCGAGCTCACCACGAGGGAGGAAGCTCATCTGTGCCTCCTTCTGGACGTGACGAGGCGCTTCTCCACGCACGACTTGGTGGAGGAGTTCTGTGCCTTCGGCATTTGGCCGTTGGCCCAGGACTGGAGCGTTGAAAGGGGCTCCTCAAGCTCTGGGCACCGTGCTCTTATCGTGAGGGGGCACGAAGGTATGACTCTTGGCCCGACGCTACTTATTGGTGTGGATTTTGAACTCTTTTTTTTGTGTCGCAGTCGTGTCCATTGCCGAAGCGAGCCGTGTGGCGAAGATGCTTCTTGGCCCGTACACGGGCGAGGAGCACTCGAGGCGCGGTCTGGTTGTGCGAGAGGGACGGTTGAATCGGGTGTATCCTGCCTCGGTTCGCTTGTCCGAACGTCCCGATCCGGATGGTAAGAAGAAGAAACGCGCCCGACCGGCGGAGGTTGAGGGGGCCAGGCCGATTTTTGTGGCCCCTCTGCGCATTGCTGGGCCCTGCGACGTTGGTGCGGCCTCGCACAATGCGGCGGACTTGGGGCGCGTGTCAAATAAACCAGCGGCGGATCCTTAGGACCGGACGGAGGTCTCGGGGTCGGCTTCGAATGCTGACCCGTCCAACCCGCACGGTGCTTCAAGTGCGAGGGAGAGTCCCGTCATGCTGGCCGAGCGAACCGCCTCGCAGGTGCGACGGGCAGTCGGCTCGTTTCATGTGGTAGGACTTGACACTAACGAGTCCTCCAACAAGAGCACCCCCTCGAACGTTTATGGGGCCAAGATATTGCGCTGGAGGTGCCGCTGACCCCGCGGGTGCCGCGCGGTAAGTTTTTGCCTCCGCGGACCACCTGGCGTTCGTTTTGCTTTGTGCTGACGCTGCTGAAGGTTTTCGTTTCGCAGTAGATGATGTTGCCCAGGAGGACGGAGCCGGTTGTGGTGGCTCTGGCCCAGCCGCTTCCAGAGATGGGCGCTCGTCGGAGCATGCCCTTGCTGGGGGTCCAGGCACCGTGGACCAAGGTAGTTAGGATCGCGATCCAACTCTTAGAATCTTACGATTCTACGAACCCACGACAGCCTGTCGATCCAAGTCTTACGTCGATCCTACTCGTAGAGTCTTAGGGCAAAAAAAAAATTGCAATTTTTTTAGAGGCCAGACTTTGCTGATATTTTGTTTTAGAGCAAAATTTGTTGATATTAATTTTTTATAATGAAACTATAAATAAACAAGGAGCATGCAAAATATTATATCAGTGTGGTAATGTTGTTCTCTGTAGTTTGAACTATATCACCCATCATGTCAGAACCATTATGCTTTTCTGTTGTGTGATAAGAAGTGTTTTGCCCTTTTTTTGGTAATAAGTAAGTGGTAAACCTTATAAGAATCATACAAACTTATAGTATAGATGGTAAATATGTGTATTTTTACAAATCTGTAGAATCGCCGATTCTACGATTCGATACTACGATTCGATCCTACCGGAGGCAAATCGATCCGACTCGGGATCTCGACTCTAACTACCTTGCCGTGGACTTGGGATCCATGTGCCGCGTCGATTTCCGGATCAGCGAAGGCGCTTCGCTAGTTTGCGGAGCAGTGGTTGACTTCGCTTCGCCGCCTCTGCTTCGGGAGCTTTTTGTGCGGATGCCTTTGACCGACATGCTTCGGGGTATCGAGACGAATGTCGTCAAGGGGTGTGTGTGTGTGTGTGTGTGTGTATGTGTTTTTATTTATTTATTTATTTTTAAGATGCTTCGCTAACTATTCTTGTTTGTGCAGACCGTCATGCTGGCACGGGCCCTAGATGATGACATTGCATCAGGCTTTGCTGAGATCTAGAAGCAGGTGGAGGATGAGCACGCTCGGAACCAAGTGCTCAACGGCGAGCGTGACACTCTGGCCCTTAGGGTGCAAGCCCTAGAGGAGTGAGTTGGGGCCCTACAGGGCGAAAAGGCGGTGCTTGAAGAGGAGGTCCGCACCGAACGTGAACTATCAACCTCCATTGGGTTCGCTGCTTGGCAAGCGATGGAGGTCATCGAGGGGGCCGTCTCACAACTTGGCGACGTTCTACCAGAGAGGTGCCATCGGCCGTCGGAGATGGACATCACGTTCAAACGGCTTCGGCTCGCCGGAGAAGTGTGCCTCCCGGCCGCCCGCGCATACGGCGATCACTGTGCGAAGGCTGCGTGGTCCGCGACTCTCGCTTCGCTCGACAAGGCTGGCTGTGCCCACATAGATGGTCTTGCAACCTGGTCTGTCGCAGTGGCCACTGTGGACGAGGTTGTCGCCGCACGGAACCGTACCAGGAAGGCCAGTAGGGTGCTTCTGCAGGACTACTGGTCCCTACGCGGCCACAATGATGCGACGGAGTCGTTCCGGGCTGCGCAGGCGTAGCAGGAGAAGGGGAAGGCCCCGACGGGGACATCGACGGAGGATGAGAGGGCCGACAAGCGGGGGTCCACCCAACATGATAAGGTGTGACCCCCCCCGCTTGCTTGATGAACTCTTGTTTTTTAGGTCGTAGCCATTAGCGTTGGTGGTTTAGATTTTTTTTTTTGGTTTTTTTTTCTCTGCTCCGCTTTTGTTTGCTGTAAGGGGCGGTTTGTAGGAGGGAAACCTCTTTTTGTGTAAGACCCTCCTCTTTTAAATGGAAATGCTTTTAAGTATGAACACACGTGATTTGCTTGTTTGAATTTGGGCTTCGCATGTACAGGGTGAACGATTGTTGTTCAAGCGGATCACTGAGTGGGGTCCCGCTCCTTCTGAAGTGCGAAGTATTAAGAGAAGCGCCAGCCGCCAAGGCTCCAAGGACGAGCGGGGTGTGGTGTCCGTTTGGCCTTTACAGTTATACTATAGGGGAGCTGTTTATCATGGTGCGAAGTGGCAGCGATGGAAATTAGCGAGCCCGAAAGGCTCTATGAAGGAGCTTCATCGCGCCCGTAAGAGGAAAGCGGCAGAGGCGCGCAAGGAAATTCGGGTGTTTTGGAGACGCCGAGAGGCGATGGGTGGAGGTGTTGATGCGGATCCCCTCGCGTCATGTGCCAAGTCTGTGCCTCCGCCAGCGGGTGTTTCAAGCGATAGCTCGTCTGAGTCCCTAGATGAGTACGAGGCCACGCAAAGGGAACTTTCAAGGTTGATAGCGTCCGAGGCATCCGATGAGGAACTGCTGGAATGGGCTACGCGCACGGAGGAATGGGACTTTGTCCCGTAGGCGCGCCAAGGCCCTGCTGTAAACTTGTATTGTATTAGCTTGTATTTGTTATTACGGGCTAAGCCCTTGTAATCTGTGTTGTTGAGCCTCATTTGATTAATAAAGACTTGTTGTAATAAGCACTTTGCCCTTTCGCTTGGAGGGGGTGTGGGGTTGACCGAGATAGGGCTCTAGGGAGCCCTGTTTTTTGCGAGAGTGGCGAAGCTGCGCGCCGCCCCTACCTCCTTTTGATAGGGCTTCGAGGAGCCCTATGTGTGTGTGTGTGTGTGTGTGTGTATTTATTTATTTGCGAGGTGGCGGCGGAGCCGCGCGCCGTCCCCCTACTTTCTTTTGATAGGGCTTCGGAGAGCCCTATGTATATATTTTCTTTTTTGCGAGGGGGCGGCGGAGCCGCGCGCCGTCCCCCTACCTTCTTTTGATAGGGCTTCGGAGAGTCGTGTGTATATATATATTTTTTGCCAGGGGACGGTGGAGCCGCGCGCCGCCCCCCTACCTTCTTTTGATAGGGCTTCGGGGAGTCCTATATATGTATTTTTTGCGAGGGGGCGGCGGAGCCGCGCGCCGTCCCCTACCTTCTTTTGATAGGGCTTCGGGGAGCCCTATATATGTATTTTTGCGAGGGGGCAGCGGAGCCGCGCGCCGTCCCCCTACCTTCTTTTGATAGGGCTTCGGGGAGCCCTATATATGTATTTTTTTTGCGAAGGGGCGGCGGAGCCGCGCGCCGTCCCCCTACCTTCTTTCGATAGGGCTTCGGGGAGCCCTATATATGTATACATTGTTTTATACACTCGGGCCCTCGAGGTACCTCGATGTGCACCGGGGCCGAAGGCCATGCGTGGTGTTTGTTTTATACACTCGGGCCCTCGAGGGACCTCGGTGTGCACCGGGGCTGAAGGCCATGCGCGGTGTCTTGTTTTATACACTCGGGCCCTCGAGGGACCTCAGTGTGCACCAGGGCCGAAGGCCATGCGTGGTGTCTTGTTTTATACACTCGGGCCCTCGAGGGACCTCGGTGTGCACCGGGGTTGAAGGCTATGCGCGGTGTCTTGTTTTATACACTGGTGCCCTCGGGGGACCGTGGTGTGCCGTGCAGGGTTCTTTATATATTGTGTTGGTACAAAATGCCCAAAAAAGGTTACACTTGCTTTCTTACAAACCCCCCTTTTTGCGGAGCGGGGCTATTAGCCGGTCACAGCCGGGGTTTTTACAATGCGGCTACTAGGGATAGAACTTGTGGAGACTCTTTGCGTTCCACGTGTGGTCGAGCTGCTGGCCTTCAGGGGTGGCGATGTGGTAGGACCCTGCCCTTGTGCTTTGGGTGATAATGTAGGCCCCCTCCCATTTGGACTGTAGCTTGCCGACTGTTGCGGGGTTGGCCACCCTTTTGAGGACCATGTCGCCCGGCGCGAGGGGGCGGGCTCGGACCTTCTTGTTATACGCCCTTGCGACGCCTGTTGTATAGTTTGCCATCTTTGATATGGCCTGCACACGATGTTCCTCTATTAGATCCAGGGATACTTCCCGGCCCTCTGGATTGTTGGCCTGGCTTGCTCGGAGGGACTTAGCTGCGAGTTCTCCTAGGGTCATGGCCTCATCCCCGAAGAGGAGCTTGAATGGAGAGAAACCGGTGGCTCTGGTCGGCGAGGTTCGGAGTGCCCATAAGGCCTTCTGGAGCTCTTCGGGCCACAGTTCTTTTGGTAGGCCCATTAGGCGTTTGTTGAGCCCTGCCAGTATGTTGCCATTTGCCCTTTCGACTGTGCAGTTGGACTCCGGGTTCCCTACGGATGCGAAGCATATGGTGGCTCCTAAGCCTTCGCAGAATGACGTGAAGGCTGCGGAGTCGAACTGGGTGTTGTTGTCAGTAACTATGTCGCGAGGTACCCCGTACCTACAAATAATGTTCTTCCAAACGAAGCGTTGGGCTGCTGCTGATGTTATTTTTGGTACAGGCTCGGCCTCCACCCACCTTGAGAAGTATTCGATGGCGACAAAGGCAAAGCGAAGGTTGCCCCTTGCTGCTGGGAAGGGGCCAATGATGTCGAGACCCCATCTTGCAAAGGGCCAGACTGGAGGCAATGGCCGACTGTTCCGCGTGAGGGGTCCACTCGGCGACGAAGTCGGCCAATGATTGGGACTTTATTGTGGTGCGCGGAGCAAATGTGATTTCGAAGGGTGCGAGTTCCGCGGCCCATTTGCCAACACGTCCGGAGGCATCCTTGTTTCGCAACATGAGAGCCAGCGGGTAGGAGGTCGGAATTGTGATTGCGTGCGTGAGGAAGTAATGGCGGAGTTTACGCGAAGCCATGAGCAAGGCGTACGCTAGTTTCTCCAGCTCCGTATACCTCATCTTGGCTCCTTGGAGTGCCTCGGATATGTAATAGACGGGTCGTTGTCCGTCTTCTTCTTGGATGAGGACCGCGCTGACCGCGGAAGCGGAGGCGATGAGGTACAAGAGGAGCCGTGCTCCCGGCCTTGGGCTGGTGAGGCTGGGTAGCTGGGCGAGGTACTGCTTAAGTTCTTGAAATGCTTCTTGGCACTCATTTGTCCATCGGAATGGCTCCGCACCCCGGAGGGTCTTGAAGAAGGGTAAAGCCCACTCCGTCGAGCGGGACAAGAATCGACTGAGGGCCGCGAGGCGCCCTGTCAGTTTCTGTACCTCCTGGGCGCTGCGGGGTGGTTCCATTTCTTGTATGGCCCTGATTTTCTCTAGGTTTGCTTCAATGCCTCTGTTTGACACGAGGAACCCTAATAGCTTCCCTGCTCTGACGCCGAAGGCGCACTTCTCTAGGTTGAGCTTGATTCCCTCCGCTCGGAGGCTGGCGAAAGTTTCTCATAGATCTTCGGGGTGGGAGCCCGCGAGCTTGCTTTTAACCACAATGTCGTCGACATAGGCTTCGACATTTCTGCCGAGCTGCCCTGCGAGGACTCTTGTGATAAGGCGGGTAAAGGTTGCTCCCGCGTTTTTCAGCCCGAAGGGCATGCGATGGTAGCAGTAGGTACCAATGGGTGTAATGAAGGCAGTTTTTTGCTTCATCTTCATTGGCCATGAATATCTGATGGTACCCGGAGTATGCGTCCAAAAAGCTCATGAGCTCGCACCCTGACGTGGCGTCCATCAACTGGTCGATGCGTAGTAGGGGGAAGTCGTCCTTCGGGTATGCCTTGTTGAGATCGGTGAAGTCGACGCACATGCGCCACTGGCCGGTGCTTTTTTGGATGAGGACCGGATTGGCGAGCCATTCGGAGTGCTTGATTTCACGAATCACCCCGGCGGTTAAGAGCTTGGCGATCTCCTTTTTTGCGGCTTCAAGGCGTTCGGGCATCATGCGCCGGAGCTTCTGTCTTTTTGGGACCACGTCTGCTCGGATAGCCAACCGGTGTTCGATTGTTTCCCGGGCGATGCCCGAGATGTCTTCTGGGCTCCATGAGAAGATGTCGGCATTATCGCGGAGCACCCGGAGGATGTTGCTGTGTTGCTCCTCCGTGAGTTCTGCCCCGAGGGCCACTGTTTTCTCTAGGGAAGTGTCCCTGAGGACCCTTCACAACTGCCCCTCTGGCTTGGCCTTCGGGGCCCATTTGCCAGCCGGGGCCCTGCTCTGTATCCCCGTGTTTGCTTCGACCGCGTGAACACGCCGGGTATGCGAGCCCAACTCCATTTCAGCCCGACGAGCGAGGTCTTGGTTTGCCCGTATCGTGATGACTCCTTTGCACGCGGGGATCTTCATGCACATGTAGTTGTGATGCGCTATCGCGCCGAAGGTGTTAAGCGTGGCCCTTTTGAGGATGGTGTTGTACTTGTATGGCATCTCAACTACGTCGAAAGTTATCGTCTCCAAATGTGACGGGTAGGGCGATTTGGCCCAGGGCCGTCACAGGTCTGCCTCCGAAGCCCACCAGTGGTATGCCTGGTGGGGACAGGCGATCCCTAGGGATCATCATCTTGTCGAAGGCTTCTGTGAATAAGAAGTCCGTCGAGCTCCCGCCATCTACGAGGACACGCCTGACCTCATAGCTGGCGATGTTAGCGGAGATGACGAGGGGTCCTGGTGGGGGAAGTGTACTCCCCGCGCGTCTTCGGGTCCGAAGGTTATGGGTACCTCAGAGTAGCAGGGTGGTCGGGAAGCCGGCTGTGTGGCCACATGGTGGATTTGTCGGGCGTACGCGCGATGTTGTCTCTTCGATGTTATGCCCAACGAGGATCCCCCCGTGATCATGTTGATGACCCTCTGGGTTGGTCCACCATGGCCCCCTTCTATGCGCGGGCGTAGTGGTGGGGCTGGCAACAGATTGCCCGCCTCCTTCCGGTCTTCATGCTCGACTGGCTGTTGATTGCGATGCATGTAGTCTGCATGGCCGCAATGGTACGGCAATCCGCTGTTATGTGTGATCCTTCGCCGTGTAGGTCACAGTACAACGGAGTCGTTGTTGTTCTGCCTCGGGCGTCCTGGTGCCGCCCACCGTGATGGTCGCGGCCTCTTCCTCGGCCGCGGTTTGCTCGGCCGCCTCGCCTGCCAGCTTCGGGGGTGTGCCCGTCGTCCACATGATAAATGTTTTGGCCTTTTTGCCGAAAGCTGATGCGTGGTTTGTTGGTAGCCGGGGGTGATGGTTGTATCCTCCTTGGGCGGCCTGTTTGACGAGGTGGTATTTGGTGCGGCGTCGTTCCTCTAAATGCTATCTTCCTCCGCTCGGGTGTACTCTTCTATCTTGTCGAAGAGCTCCGCGCCCGTGCGTGCTGGCTTGCGTGCCAGTTTTTCCGACAGGGGGCCTTTCTGTAAGCCATAAGTTGCGACGTTTATGATGGTTGTATCGTTGACCCCCTTGACTTGGCACTTCACTTCTGCGAATTTTCTCAAGAAGTTGCGGAGGAACTCGCTCGGGGCTTGTTTGACTGCAAACAAGTGTCCTGCATCCTTCGGCTCGCTGAAGTTTCCTTGGAAGTTGTTGCGTATGTGATCCCACAACTGTTCCCAAGCGTAGATGGACCGGGGGGAATGGTAAAGAACCACGTCAGGGCGACGCCCTTAAGGGCCAGTGTGATGCTTTTCACCTTGGTCGTGTCGCTCCCTCCCGCTACTTCGACTGTTGTTTCGTACACACGCAGGAACTCCGAGGGATCTGTGCAACCTTTGAAGGGCGTGACCTCCGGCATTTTGAAGTTCTTTGGCGTGTGTGCTTGCCAAGCCCGCGCTCAGCGGGAGTTAGGGTCTCCCAGTGCGAGTTCGGGTTTGGTTCCTCCGGGATGGCCTGGACTCCGGCCTCAGGGTGTTGAGTGGCGGGTTGTGGCTGGGTGGTCGTTGTGAGGGTGCCTCCCGCCGCCTGCCGGAGACTAAGCATCTCTCGCCGGAGGTCCGCCAACTCTCGCTGAAGTGCTTTGTATGCTTCTCGAGCAATGCCCGCGGTTTCCGCGGGCTGGTTGTTTGGCAAAGATGCTTCGGTGGGCGGGGCATCGCCTCCTACGATGTCCCCATGCGTGGAATTATTGGCTTCTTCTTCTGTGGCTCAGGCGGCGACAGCGATCGATGCGGCCTGGCCCCGCTTTGCTTTAGGGGTGTTCGGGGCCACGGCCGCCGCTGCTGCCTCGGTCGCAGAGACTTTGGGTGCTGCCCTTCGGGGGGCCATCAATTTTCCTGGATGTGGCTTTCCTGCCGAACCCCACGGACGGCGCCAACTGTCGTAGTGAGAAGATTAGACAGTAAAAAGAGGAGACCCCTCGTGCTAGAAAGACGAGGGGGCTTCTAAATGGGGCTCGGTTGTTGTCTATAAGTATTGTCTACTGAAAAGTCATCCCTTGGTTACATGGTGGAGGGGGCTATTTATAGCCTCCCAGTATGGCATCTAAATTTACATTTATATCCCTAGGAAAGTACAGTGGCCATAGGGGCTGCAGGGACTTTTATGCGCCCTACGCGTAGCCTCCGGTGCACGGTGTGTCTTCATGGACATGGCCTATTCGAGGGATACACCTGGTCCACCGTTCCTGTAGACAGCGTGCCCTCCGCAGGAGATCCTTTGCTGCCGTCTTCGGAGGGTCTTCGGGGTTCTTTGGAGGGTCTTCGGGACCCTTCGAGGGGTCTTCGGGATCCTCCGAGGGGGTCTTCGGGATCCTCTCGAGGGGTCTTCGGGAGACCTTTCGGTGCCACCGTGCTTCGCCGGGTCGTGGGGCCGGTGGGGCATCCCTACGACACCCATAAGCTAACATATCACGTGCTATCCATACTTACACGTGATGTGTTAACTGTTCATGTCTCTACGGTTTCCTCCGAGTCTGCTTTCAGTCTTTCTGGAAGAATATTGGATGAGAGAAGAACTAATCTCACAAATGAGATGGTGGAGAACTGGAGATCCTTCTAACTGTGAAGGACTGGGAACAAGCTGATTCACGAACACAAAACTCTGTGAAAAATTGAGAGATGTCAGAGGCGTTTGAAAATCTGTACTTAGACAATGATAGTAACATCAACACGTAGAACAATAATGTATTATGTATATAGAGCTATAAGTTGTACTCTTTTTCCTTTGCCAAGGTTTTCTCATTTTGAGTTTTTACTTAGCGAAGGTTTTAACGAGGTAGTCAGTTGGACATTAATAAAGCTCTTTATTACATTTTCAATATGATTGTCTCATTTTTTTTTCAATTTTCATGTCTACTTATAGATTCTACATATTTTTCTGGATTTTTCTTGTTTTTTGTTTTGGATTTTTTTCATTCTGACGAGCCAAACGGGCTCGTGTCGATCCAGCACGGCACGAATGGACGACGGGTCGTGCCTAGGCCGCTACCCCAACACGTGGGCCAGCCCGGCACGAATAGTAATCGGGCCAAAATGAACCATGCCGACATGTGTCGGGCTGGGTCACCCGTTTGGCCAGCACTGGCTATAACGCTCCTCCCTGCTCCGGTTCCTTTCCTCTCGACCGCCGCCACCGATACCCGCAGGACCATCGGAAAGCATGAGGACGTGGCGGCGTCTAGAGCCGTACGTCGCCGCCGGTGAGAAGGGTGTGACCGTGTGAACCCATTTCGTTCGACTTGTCTGTCTTTCTCCATCTATGCTGTGGTCTGTATTCGATTCAGCTCTGTGCAGCGACCACATTCTCATGCTTGGAACCAAGAGAAACCGAGGAAGAACTGAGTGTAACAGTGTACTTATGAGTTCTCTGCACCAGAATTCTACGCATGGAGGTTAATCAATCATCTAGGATCGTTCATTCAATCATGCTTGTTAAGAGTCTTGTTGATTAGAGGAAGCAAGTTACCGAGTAATGGATTATTTAGGTCAGAAAGAGCCTTGTATTGTGGTAGCCAAAGGGCATACTGTTGATATGGCCAATTCTAGGAATAAACATCCGAGTACCAATTTCTCTGGCCTTCAATATTTTTGTGGAATTTTTTTATCTGACAGACCGCATGCACACACATTCTTTCCCTCCGTTTCAGCTGATCCAAATGGCTGACAGCCAAAGAAGAAAACAGCAGTAGAGAAAACTCAGCATAATTTTGTAAATCAAAACATTCGCTGAAAGCCTCAAATGCACTTCATTCAGGGACAGCAGGCAACACACCTGAACAATCAACAGCCATCCTCTTCATTCTTTTATCTTTGCAGAAGTACCCGGTTCTTATTCTTCGTTATTATTCCCTCAATTCATACATTGCAGTAGTGACCATGCCTAATGGTACATGGCTTATGCTTATTCTACCAAACACTAATAGCCGTATCAGCTCTGGAATTGGATAGATCAGGAAGCGCAGTACCCAGCAAAAAATGCGATCAATCGTGTGCCTCAGTCCATGTTGCGATGGCCAGGGTGTGCCGCCCACCACAGGCAACGTACTTCGCCTGCCATTGCCCGTTGGAACTGGTGCTGGTTTTTGGCGGCGGCAAGTTTATAGGCACTTCCATTGGGTGACCCGTTGTCACCTTCCTACCGTAACCTAGACGGCCATGATCACCCCTCCCGTACTGTGAACACAAAAGGGAAACACGATAAAATATAAGAAATAAAGCTCTGAAAAACTATCGATGATGTTATTACGAGGAACAAATCCACAGGTTACAGAAGGTCATTTTACACTTTAAATGTCTGTACAGGCAGCGAACCTATCAGCAAAGTTTATTTGGTATTGCCAGCAATCTGACCTTTTGGAGCTATCAAATTCAAAGTGCTTCCCAATTCAACTTATTTTATGGCGTTTGCAACTAGACATGATAAAAATAAATAAATAAACGATACACTTTGTTTTCATCAAGATTTTAGTACCTTCAATACCTGAACAGTAATTAGTGAAACTTAGGTGAAATCCATACATTTGATATTCACAAATCAACACCTCTCCAGTGGACAAATTAAAGATCAATACGCCACGTGCATCATAATGTTTGGTAAGCACATCTACAACCCTTGGAATTTTTAAAATCTTCATGGATTTTGTATTAATAACGCAAGATGGCCATATACTATAATTACGGGCATGTTTTTTCACAGGAAAAACTGTTCCACAGTGAGACTTAGCACTGTTGCTTATCAAATTGCGAAGCTTTCACATGGGTGTTGTTTCATGCTTCCCTAAAGAATAATGGTGTACATTAAAACCGATATCAGCAAGATAAGGGGTTGTACTTATACCAGCATTAGTCAGTCCTTGTTTTGGTCCAACCAAAATTGTTTTAAATATGTGTTTATTTTATTTGCGTAACTGTTTTAATTAATTATAGGTGGTAGTTACCAAAAGGCAGTAAAAATGGTCAAAATGACCGAAAGTTATACATTTACCCTAGCTCACACCTGCAAAAATACTTCATGGTACATAGTAAGCAGCTGCAGAGAAAATTCTACTTACTGAAAACATTCGTCCGTCACGAGTTAGCGCAACTGAATGGGTTCCTCCACATGATACCTGCAAACATGCACAAAAAAATGAGCTTTTAAGCTTTAGCGCTCAACATGGAAACAGGCCCTGTTCAACCATTTATGCGCAATAGAAAAGGAAGAAGCAACTAAGTCAGCATTTCAGGCACGGCGAAGGTGAAATACCTGGATAATGTCCTCTCCAGCTAGAAGATGAACCTTTAGGGGTACCATGTGACTACTCTTATCATCTCCAAATCCAAGCCTCCCATGTTCTCCTCTCCCCCAAGCATACACCTGCAGAGACCGAAAAACAAACAAGTGAATATGCTTAACAGTACACCAAAAAGCATTTTCACTTGAGTCAAATATAGATGGGAGATCATGGTGTTACCAGAGATATATACAGTCATCTTGAAAAAAAAGTATATTTTTTTCTTGGTCAATTTAATAATCTTGAACTTGGGATCAGGTCAACTTGCTCATTTCTTCAACTTCATACATACATAGCATCATATATCTATTTGCCCTTTCTTCATATAACAATGTTTGTTTCCAATCCAATAGATGCCCAATTGCACATTAAAGAAATCCATACTTGATAAATTCATTTATCAATTTGCACCCTCACTATGTTCATTCTCTTTTTTCTTTAACAAGTATTATCTGTTATTTCACAGCTCTTCCTCTTCCCTAATATGTGGTACAACACCAAATGGTGGTGCCTTATAATTCCATTTTCATCATCAAATTTTTAGTGATCACAATCAGTGGCATCCTGCATCAATACATATTTCCATGCCTGTCCTATTATTTTTGGAGATATCAGGAACAAGCTAGGCATGAGCAGGCCCGATGGAACTCAAGCCAAACTTGAGCCGGTAGCTTCTTTTTGAACCATGTATGACTAGGTCTGGCTCAAATGAGCTCAATTTGTTTAATGCCCGGTTTAGTTAACTTTCATCATATAATATATAGATCTTTGCAGGATTTCTCATTTGGATATCTTTCGGACATGACCTGAAGGAATAGCAAGCGTGTCAGATTATCTGGAGTCCATTATAACATGACAACACCCTTCATGAATAAATTTCCTATTATGCAAGAATGGTCTGTTGCTCATTATAATTGTGCTATCTGGTGGTTTGGACTTTGGAGTTTGTATGAAGAAAACAAATATAATTATAAGATGATGGGGCAGTTTAAGTCAAAGAAGGAAAGACCTCTCCCTCTTTAGTTAATGCGGTTGAATGCCAACCTCCAGCAGCAATATCAACCTGCAAATGGATGTGAAAATAAGCAACAAGAAATTAGAAACAGGAATTTAAGACACAAAGACATGATCAGGAAATTTTGTGCAGATAAATTATCAACTTATCAGCATATAGTTGTAGACTATAGTAGCATACAATTTCTTTGCATAGGCAATATCAAACATACTAATGAACCATAATTAGGACTAGAGGTACTAAAAAGGTACTATGATCAGCATACAATTCTTTGCGTAGGCAACATCAAACATACTAATGTACAATGATTATGATAAGAAGTGCTAAAAAGGTCATGGCTTGTGAGACAAATAAAGTCCAACTCGTTGACCAAGTTAATCTTTTTAGATCAGTTAGTCACCAAGCCAGCCTTAAGCTAAGCTTGTCTGGTGATGTCTTGAGAATACACCGCACTCATGTCAAACTTAGTTTAGAACATATATCAGAAACTAGAAGAAACAAAATCAATGCAACCCACCAATGAGAGGTCAGATAGGCCTTCAACACGGATCGGTTGTGATCTTGGTTGGGTATCTCCAGTCCCCAGCTGACCATACTCATTATTACCCCATGCCCACAAAATTCCATCCTCTGGTAGTGCCAAATTATGGAATGCGCCTACAGCAATCACCCTCACTTTCTCAAGGCCTTGCACGCGTACTGGTGTAGATATTTGCTTGCTGAAAAAAGACCAATGGTCAATAACAGATTCAAGGACAAAACAACAGATGCAACAGAAGGAATTGAAGATTTCAGTATAAGGCACCATACATATCGCCCGGAGGCCATGGTTGCCCCCATGTCCAAACATGACCTTCTTGCGTCAAAACCACTGAGTGTGTCCCTCCAGCAGCTACCTAGAATTAATGAAAGGTATCAAAAATCAAGAAGCTAGCAAATGGAAATTGGAAGTGCAGGACAGAAAAGCTCTAGAATCATTCTGTGACGAGAACAATCCATTTAGACATGAGGCATTGCTACAGCCCCAACTTGACAATTATTCTACATGTGTAAGACAACCTAGCTACTTCTTTGGCAACAATCATATGCCAATGCGACAAGATAATCCACAATTTGTTTGATTCCCATTCCTTACAACCACGCATGAAACCAAAATGACTAAAATTCCAAGAACATTCTCACTGGCGCAACTAGCACATGATAGGACTCAATGCCACTCACTTGCCGAACTTTGAGCTTGGGAGAGCACCGCTGCGGGATCGGGATGTCCCTCCTGAGCGCCCTTGTCCCGTCTTCCTTCCTCTCAGGCTCCTCCCCGCACTGCCCATACTCGTTGCCCCCTGCACCATCAACTCACATTGCATCTAATCCAGCAAATTCGGTCGTAAAAGCACGCAAGAAACTGAGGAAAGCCAACTTCACTTACCCCAAGCGTAGGCGCGCCCCTTGTCGTCCACCGCGAGGCAATGCCACCCGCCGATCGCCGCCTGGCACCAAAACTCAAAGGCGCTTTCATCAGCACTACACAGAACCAAATCGGCCTTCAAAGCAGTAATCCAGGCGCTCACCTGCACGATCTTGATGCCGGCGAGGGCCCCCACGGGGCCCGGGGAGCTCTCCGTCTTGGTCTCCGGCGGGTGCCCGAGCGTGCCGCGCTGGTTCCACCCCCACGTGAAGAACTGCGGACGGCCGCAGGCCGGCGAGAACCCCAACCAATCAGATAAAAAACAAAGACTCCCCAAAAACGAAGACAACAAGGAGGCAGCAACTGCAAGAACCGTACGCGGCCGTCGTCGCGGATGGCGAGGGAGTTGCGGCTGCCGGCGACGACAGCGGAGACGGCGTACGGCTCCAGGGCGGCTACGCAGTAGGCCCAGTCCTTCTCCTCGTACCCGCCCATGCCCAGCTGCCCGTCCTCCCCAGAACCCCTACAGACCAAGCAAATTAGCCAACCCAAGAAGAAATCAGAGCCGCATCGCGAGGAACAGGGGTCGCGACAGAGAGCGCGAGCAGGGGAGAAGGCACCACCATGCGAGGACGGCCGTGGGGTGGGAGGGGGGCGCCATGAGGGGCGGGCCGGAGCAGAGCTCGGAGGTGGCGAGTTGTGCGCGCAAAGGGTGAGAAGGGATAGGTGGTAGACAGCGAAGCGAGAGGCGGAAGCAGCCGACTCGGTGGTGCTGGGTTTTGTGCGCCGCGCCGCGTAGGGCAAAGGCTTTATTTTAGGGCGTGTGTCTAGTGCGTGACGTGGGTTTCGTGCGCCGCGCAAGGGTAATTGAGGTGGATTTCCACGTCGTGGTGAGTCATCGCTCTACGGTCGTGTAAATGAGGCGTAAACTATGGATCCTGATTAAGGATAATCAACGGCATCGTCATCGTCGCGCCCCAAATTCCGCGTTTCCGCACCTGCAGATGTTCTCTGTCTCTGTTCCGTCCCCCCTCGCTATTCGTTAGGTGATCAGCATCTTCAAACTCATATACAAGTAGTCAATTTATTCTATAACCAATTATCACGCGTGCACACTTGGCTATTGGTGGTAATCTATCTAAGCACTGATAATTTGATATATCATCGATGAGATAGTCTGCATTACACATATTTTAAGAATGTGGCGCATAAAATAAAAAATGAGTCAACGAAAGAAGCAAATTAGACACGAACCACATCAAAAGAGATTCTATTGAACATAAGCCACACATGCTCCGCTCCTTCGCTAGTTGCTGTTGTGACCCACGCCCTCTACTCACAGTTGCCTCCATTCGCTATTGCGACCTACACCCTCTACTCTCGGTTGCCTCCTACTGTCCTGCGCCCCTTGCTAACCCGAGCCCTGGCCGCTCCGATAATTGCCTGTCACCGCGCGCGCACCTTGGGCCCGTTGCAGCTCGCTCTATGGTTAGGAGGTGGAGGAGGAGGCGTGAGGATGCGAGAGGAATAAGTCAGACTCGATGTCTTGATCGGTGGTGCAATGACTATCTCCTCTAGTCAATGCTTCTACTGGCCAGGCCCAAATCAACAAAGGGATAGGCCACAAGCTTAAATCAACAAAGGGACCACGTCGTCCTGTTCTTCTTCTACCTCGACTCAACATGCTCCTCATCGGTGGTCGGTAGATGCCAGGTCTAAGGCGGGAGTGGCGGACGGAGTCAAGGCGGCGCGACCTCGCCACATGGGATGATCGCCTGCTCATCAGATGCAGAGAATCACTGTTTGAACAGTGATATCAGCCTGCATGAACAGTACTCGGTATTAGCACTGTAGCAAATACAGCAGAAACAGTGAAATATCTACTGCAGCGAAATATATTAGAATGATTTTACTATTTTCTTAGGTACTGTAGCACTTGATCTAGGCCGTTCATTTTGGATCGGACGGTGGAGAGAAAAACCTAATGCAAAGGATCCACTTCCGTAAACGAGGGTTTATGATGCTTCCTACTTGTGTATGTAATTGTAATATTCGTACCAGTGTCTATGGATGATTTATTTGATTGGTGATGCTGACTTAGGGTGTGTTTGGTTCGTTGAATGGAGTGGTCCTAAACCATCTGGTACAGAAAATAGGCTCGTTCAGGTGTTTGGTTGGTTGAATAGAACCAAACCATTCGGAATAAGATGGTTCAAGAAATGGGAATATTCTATGTTTATGCTGTATCATCCCATTCGAGGAAAAATCATGTACCACGTCGTTCACTCGAGTTCCAAGGCGTTTGGTGACGTAGCGAGGTTGATTTACGAGCTTCAAATGACCATATTTCCTAAACCGAGTATCCGATTTGCGATCCGATTGAACTGTTGTATTCCTTGTCATTTAATCAACAAAACAAGACTACTGTTAGCATATTTTAGTGCAAAAAATATCATACGGACCCCACGTGTCATAACATCCCAAAGTTTAGTATAATCCAAATACAACCTCATTCATCAAACCAAACAACATCTCGAACCATCTAGGACCATCCTATCCCACCAACCAAACAAAATTATGTATCATCCAATCCTACCAACCAAACACCATATTTGTATCATCTCATCCAAGATCATCCCATCCATCCTGTACTATCCCATCCCATTCACTCTGGTTCACCCAACCAAACACATCCTTAGTACGATAAAGGCGCTAAGAAACATGTGATGAATGCATGGAAGGTAATCCATGAGTCGTGCATGTCGGGATTTGTTTTGTTGGGTGATGAAGTTAGCATAGTTGTGGCGCAAGGATTTGTAGTTAGTAATGGTTGTGTGGTGGGTTTTCTTTATTTACATCATGCTAGGGATGGCAATAGGACCCTTCTTCGACTACTGGCGGGGAATTTCTCTAGTACGGAATGGGTATGGGGAGAATTTGTCCTCAACACTCTACATGGGGATGGAGACAGGAATGCCTCTCACATCCATATTCCTCAGGCCTCGTTTAGAATGCAGGAAATGACAAACACAAGAATTGAGTGTCATGCCCTCTGAATTCCTACAGGAATTAAGAATACATGAAAGTTCCAAAACCAAAAGAGGTGTTTAGATGCTACATAGGAAAACATTGGAATTCATGGCGCAAAGCAAGAAAACATAATGTTGGAGCTCGTGCTTATTTCCCTCTAAGATTCCTATGGAAACCCATTCCATAGGAATTTCAAGGGATTTTTTTGTGGCATTCCTTTGTTCCAAACGACCACATTAGGAATTTTTTTTATAGGAATTGAATCCTTCAAAATTTCTACATTTTTCCTTCATTCCAAACGGAGCATCGGTATCCCCCATATACACTCATATGCATGTAAACCAGTACATTTTTATATCTAAAAGATGAGTATTTTGTCTATCATATATATTTTTTGTCGGACCTCGGGCTTTGAATATCCACAGCCCCCCGTGTGTGTATCGTACTAGTCCCATGATCAATGGCTAGTACACACATCCACAACATTGATAATCACATTCATACAATTTATACATACAACATAAAACAAATAGGATATTAAACTTAAGCGTTTACATAACAAGTTTACATTATACGGCCGACCGACCAAATCAAACTCAAGTATCAAAGATAAACAACAGAAGCATAGCAATTAAAATCCAAAAAGGTCCAGTGGTGTGCCCATCCATACCCGCAGGCAACCGACAAGGACAAATCCTAGAAAGACCCTTCACCGTACCCTCCGGTACCGGGTGCAAAGAACACATCATCCGGAACTGGTCCATTCTCATACTCTGAACAACAATTTAAGCAAGACTGAGTACATTTTGTACTCAACAAGACTGGTAGTGTATCTCAACATAATATAAATGCAAGACTATCAAAGGATGAGGCTCTACACTACAAGTTTTTTTTTCAGCATTAAGCATGTTTAATTTGCAATGTCGATAATGTAATAATTTGCAATGGAAATTTTAAATAGCAATTGACTGAAATAATAAGTATGTACTTTAACAATAGTAAATCACAATCCTCCCCGGCTGCGATCATCAACTCATTCTCAGCCATAGACATGACACACACAAATCAACAATCCATCTCATCATTTTCCAACAACCATATTTTGCAAAAGTAAACACTATACTTGATGAAACTGCACTAAGCACACTCATGACCACAAGCATAGCTATTTAAATATATTTACACTCTGCAGAGGTGTATAACTTTACCCACATGATATGAGGTCTCTAGTTTGTTTGGCATCAGTTAATACCACCATACACAACATTATAGTATGCAGTCTAGAATTCATATACATCACATATCCCTAACCTTGCACTATTCCAACGAATGTTAAACCCTCACATCACCCAGGTTCCTTAAAATTTCAGTAAGACATCCACTATTGTATCGGCAAGCTTTGGTCTCGACACCTTAGTGAAGGGAGCCCCTTCAAACAACCATTCCTATATTGCTCGTACTACTGCGGCCTTCTAATATGCAAGACTAATCCTAAATAACTTATTTAGCTATGGTTATCTCATACTAGCACATTTAGTTGTACTCTTAGGCTTTTCACACCGAAGTTTAGTCTTTAATTGACCCAAGCGAGAATCTCCCCCTAACTACATGCAAGAACACACTCTCACATTTTTTAGTTTACATTATAACTCGCCCATGTCAAAAACTAAGCTTTTCATTTTCATTTTTTATACCAAACTAACAGAGGTAACCACTCTGGTCCAACATTTCAAAATCTCCCAATTCAACACACAAATTTTATCAAATGTTCAAATCTAGTGAAAACTAGAGCCTGACTAAGCATCTATTCAATATTTGTAATCAAAATACCCAAATCGACATTAGCTATTGTCTAAACTATATTCTAAAAGCTACAACAGTAAGGAATCAACTTGATAAGGAGGAATCATGCACACAATAGGAATGTAACTACCGTTACCCGTGAATATAGCAATTTTAGCCAAACATACACGCATGTATAATAGATTTTGCGAAACAAAATACAATAATTGAAATAATGGGATCAACATGGTCAAAGGATGTGCTTGCCTTGCTCTGGTTGCTCAGAGAATGAGAGTGCTTCATCGTCAATAATCTCATTCGCTTTTCGACATCTATTCGAAAGAGCCTAAAAAAAATCACAAATAGTAAAATAAATTCAACAAACAAAATTCAAATATTTTGCATATAGATAGAGCATGATTTTATATGAATTTAGAAAAAAAAATCATCCAATTTGGAGTTCATATGCAAAAGTTATTAGCATTTGAATTTTGCTCGGTTTGAAGATCCTGAAAATAAAAAAAAAGGTGACGTCGATGGCGTATTTTCTAAAATTACGCTTTCTAACAGAGAAAGTGTATTTTCTCTGAACTAAAAGTGACTTTTTTATATTTAATAATTTCCATAAATCATTTTCTACATGTGGCCCTACATGTCAAACTCTCAAGTTAATTCATATTTTTATTTAAGAAAATAGTGATGGTCCCACATGTCATAGACTCATTAGCATTTAACTAAGTGATTAACCCTAATTTGATTTTATCCCTGAGTTAACCCTCTGACATGTCATCGACTTAATCTATTTAACCACATATCAGTGACTCATTTACTAAAACGCGTTTAAATTAGATTTTTTATTAGTTTTTTAGTCGACCCCACATGTCATCGACTTAATCTATTTAACCACTGTGATTAGCGTTAAACATATCATAATCATGAGTGGGCCCACTGTCAAAGAGAGAAGGAGAAGGAGAACAGAGCACAGAGTTTCGTGCCGGCTCGGCGAGCTCACCGACGGTGAATGGTGCAATGGCTTGGATCGTGGATGGGCAAAATAGATTCCTAGCTAGACAGTGACCCTACTAGGTGGTGGCAGTGACCATAGAGGTGGACGAAGGTGGTGCTACGCCGGCGAGAAGCAGCGGTGGCTCTCAAGCTTGCGATGGCTTTCACGAATGGAGCAAAAGCATGGCGAAAAGTGGTGTGCACAGGCTCTAGGGGCTATTGTGAAGCTACTGGTGGCGGCAGGGGACCAATGGTCATCAGAGCGGTAGTGATGATGTCTCCCGTGATGGCGCCTTGGGCGGTCACGGTGATTTCTATGCTACGGTAGCTAAACATCCAATCCAACGGGCGCACTAGCTCCAGGGGACTAATAGAAGCTCACCAAGGAGGTTAACGGCATCGAAGGATGGACGGAGAGCTTGGAGCAGCGACGGACATCGACGGCGACGACTTCACGGTGAAGAAGCTCTACAGTGGTGAGAAGCTACAATGAGCCACGCGTTACCTCACAGGTGTGCCAAGGATGGTGAAGGAAGAAGGAATCAACCAGAGACTCATCGAGGTGGCGACAAATAGCAAAAGTGGTTGTGGTGCCCGAATTTGGGGAAGAAGCATGATTTCGGTGATTCTCGGCGTATGGACCAACATCAAGCAAGGAATAGCATTAGTAGGGTACAAAACTCATTGTGATGTGGTTGGGTAAGGATCAAGCTCACCAGAATGACGGAAACATGCCAACTTGGATCGAGGTGCGCACCGGAGGTGAAGAAGACGATGGTGCAATCGCTCTATAGAGCTCCAGGGGCTACATCAAGTAGAGAAATAGAATGAGTGAGGCCCTAGGAGTAATGTGACATGCGTGTCGCAGGAGGAGAAGCTCACAAGAGGTGGCGGCGATGTTGAGCTCGTTCACTGGCATTGAGGACGACACACTCATTCTCTGCGATCTAAAGAGCAAGAAGCTTAGAGGTTTCATGAGATGGAACAAGGGGCGAGCTGGAGAGAAAGTGGTGTGCATGGGTGCTTAAGTACAGAGGAGAAACGCGCAAAGGGGAATTCAAATGCTGAAAATAAAGTCGGCATTTGAATTTTGCTCGGTTTGAAAAAACCTAAAATAATATCGACGAGCTGGCGATTTTTTTTTTCATATTTGAACTGCATTTCTATTGAAAAAAATCAATTTGTGTATCTATCTTTGATTTCAACTTCAAAGGGGAAAATATGTGATGATGATTATGCTTAAGGAAAAGGTAATATTTGTGACTTACCAATGCGCTCTTTCAGTTCTACAGTTAATATCATAACATTGACCTCACAAATCTACATCGTTATAATCTAGACATACCATATAAATGGCACCTTATCGGTTCATATCGATGCTCACGTTTCGCTATTCAACCCACCTCTTTGTGTCCTCGATCCATCCTCCTGCTAAACTTGTTGAACGACACACGCTGATCGCCATTGCTGCCCATGCTGGCTTAGTGAGCTCGTCCATGTACTCCTCAAACAGCAAGTGCAACAACAGTATGTTGAGCACCATCATGACCACAGGAGCATCTCCAAAGCATCGCCTCCAGCTCAACCAAGAATCTATCAATGTCCTCATAGGCTCATGGCACTCCTCAGCCTGCATGTTCTTCCGGGCAATGCGTCGGCTGGTTCGGGAAGTAGTCATCGCATGCATGTAGGAATGTTTTATGGAAGAAAGCATCCAAGGTATAGAAATCATGGTTCTTGTACTTGATATGAATTTTCATGGTGTTCGGATAAATTGCGTAAACTATCCCATTTATCAGGCACCTTTTTTTTTTCTTTCAAGTATGCTATCAATCGATGTTGTGTAGTCATGTTGCAATCTAACGATTTGTTGGATCTGGTAATTTCCTTTTCCTCCATGATTAAAGTTCCATGCTTTCTTGGTACACGGTAGGATTCAAATAAGTAAGTATTTATTTTCTTAGTCGAACTATGGGATCCTGACCGTTATAACTATGCATGGGCCATCTAATGGGTGTTTGAGATCTTTTATTTTTCTCTCGATTAATGAGAAAATTTCTTCAAAATTATATTTTAAAAGATTTGAGGATTATTTTAGGAATTTCTAGCACTTAAAACGAAGGAGATGTTCTTAATCTCACCAGTTGTTTGTAGATATATAGATTGTAATATTCGTATCAGTGTCCATGGATGGTTTATTTGATTGGTGAAGCTGGTATGATAAAGGTGCTAAGAAACATGTGATGAATGCATGGAATGTAATGGATGAGTCGTGATAGGTGAGATTTTGTTTTGTTTTGTTGGGTGATGAAGTTAGCATAGTTGTGGTGCAAGGATTTGTAGTTAGTAATGGTTGTGTGGTGGGTTTTCTTTATTTACATCATGCTAGGGATGGCAATAGGGCCCGTTCTCTGCCTGTGGGGAATTCCTCTACTACAGAATGGGTATGGGGAGAATTTGTCCCCAACACTCTACATGGGGATGGAGACGGGAATGTCTCCCCCATCCATGCTCCTCAGGCCCCATTTGGAATGCAGGAAATGAAAAACACATAAATTGAGTGTCATGCCCTCTGGATTTCTATAGGAACTAAGAATACAGGGAAGTTCCAAAAGAGGTGTTTGGATGCCATATAGGAAAAACACAGGAATTCTTGGTGCAAAATTTTCCTCCAAAATTCCTATGGAAGCCCGTTCCATAGGAATTTCAAGGGAATTTTTGGGTGGCATTCCTTTGTTCCTAACAGCCACATAGGGAAATTTTTCATAGGAATTGAATCCTTCAAAATTCCTACATTTTTCCTTCATTCCAAACGGGGCATCGGTATCCCCCAATATACACTCATATGCATATAAACCAGTATATTTTTATATATAAAAGATGAGTATTTTGTCTACCATATATATTTTTGTATAATCGATAGTATATAACTCATTATGTATACATCTTGTGTACTAGTAAGTTTACCTCTTTCACTTAGACATATGATAAACTTATGAAATAAGCTTAATGTTATTCAAATTTACATCTTTATTAGAGTCTCGTTCCCTGCAAACAGGAGAAAAGTTGTACCTATAGCTAAATGGGGATGGAAAGGTATATCCCATGGCCATGGGGAATAGCCCTGTTGCCATCCCTACATAAAACAATAGTATCAGAAGGATATACGTATGTGCAGAGATTTCCAATAGCTAGTGATTGTGATGAGATAAGAATGGTTGTTGATGAGCAATGATGAAACAGGGTGAAGATTGATGCGAGGTGCTAAATGCAAAGAAAACTGCTAAAGAGCGCTACACCGTTGCAATGGGATAGCTCCATCACGCCGGCCTCCACGAGTGTAACATCCCAATTTTCTGAGGTTTAAAAATCCTTTAGAGTAGTTTAGCTCTTGGAAAATTCACCAATTTTATTTGAATTTAATTAAGCTTAAATGGACTTTTAAATAGCAAAATAATTTAATGTGAATAATCTGAACATCAATTAATTCCAAAACTATTTCACTTGAGTTCTTTGTGCTTAGAAATATTTTCTAGATTTTTTTGGAATTTTTTCGAGTTCATTTGCTATTTTTAATTTGCTATTTCGATTTACTAGTATTTCTAAAATGCAAAACCTAATTAAAATCTCAGAAATCCTTTTGGGCCGAAACTCATTTCCTTTGGCCCAATCCTTGTTCATTCCAGCCCAGATTCCGCGCGACCCGCTTCCTCTCTCTCCCCGTTTTCCCGCACGCATGGCTCCACTTGCCAGTCTCACCTACGGCGTGTGCGACGCCTTTCCTTCGGAGCCACATTCACTAACAAGCGGGTCCCACCGAAACACTGTTCATCATCCCTGTCCCGTACACACCCTTGACTCCGCTGTCACGACGAACTTGAACTCTCCCGTGGCCCCACTGCTATGGGCAATTTAAGGTCTCGACGTATGCGTCAAAACGACCGCCTCAACCCTAGCCGTCAATCCACTAAAGCTTGGAACCCTAGATCGCCACCACTTCACCAGAATCGAAGGTTTAACCCTAGCTTCACCGCCTCGGTGTTTCATTGATTCCATCACCGTCGGTGATCCCCTGTCGCCATCATCTACACCTCCGGGTTCGCCGTGACGTATTCTACCCGGTGCACACCCTCTCATCGCCGGAGCACCATCGTAGTGTCGTCGCACCATTGAAGCCTTGCCGCCGCTCTACTTCACCGTTGCCACTGTCGTTGACCATTGGTCCTCGTGCATGACCCGATCGCATCGCCTTGCCTTTGCGAACCTTTTGCACGCACCCAAAACCTCGCTGGAGCCCTTCGTCGCCACCTAGCCGTCTGGTCGAGCCACCGCCTTCGTCCTCATCATCGTTGAAGCCTTTGCCGACCTTCACCTTCGCATCATAGCCGCTAGATGAGTTCACCTAAGCACCCGCAAGTCAGCGATGACCTTCTTTCGCCGTTGTTCGTCACACGTCAAGCTGTGGTAGCTATCGATCTCCATCGACGTGGTCGCCTACGTGCCATCCCCGTCACTGCCACGTGTGCAAGCCAACCCGTGTCAGCACCCACGTGGCACGTTGCATTAGCACGCACGTGGATCTACACTGTGTTGTGAACCGAGTCTGCCGTGCACCCTTGATCTCCTGTGGACCAGGTCTATAGACTTGGGCCCACATGACTATGAAAGAAAAGGTTTCCCGAAGGAAAATAAATCGGCTAGAAAAGAAATTTGGGGATGATGTCATGCTGATGTCATAAAAAATATTATCTTTAGTAAAAGAATTCAAAAATCCAAAAATTTGAATTTAGTTATTTTCTTTAGGGTTTAGATCTTCCAAAAGCATGTCCTTCCTCATACAAACTCCGATTAAGCCCATTTAAATTTCTAAATTCAAGCTCTACAATCCTAAAATTTTTCTTTAATTTTTGGAGTTTGTTTATTACTCTGTTTTGTATTTATTTATTTTCATTTGCAAGTAGACATTGATACTTCAAGAGCTTTTAAAGGAGTTAATTAAGCTCAAGACCAGTATCAAGACTTGTTCCAAGGCAAGTTGTACCTTTGACCATATTGAACCCAGTTTTTCAAAATTACCTTGATTCAAATTATTGCATTTTACTTCAAGTATTTATTTAAATATTTTGGTATTAGTTAAATACCTAATTGATTATATCAACTTTGCTCATTGTATTATCATGATCTTTTGTCACCCTAGCTTGGTTAATTATTAGTTGGTATTATCATACCAACGTGGGTTGGTTAGATACGAATAGTTTACTTAGCCATGCAACAAGTCATTGATATCATTTAAGTTGCAAATAGTAAGCGCAACGGGAGTGTCAATTATTGAGATGAAGTTTTGAAAAGGTTTTGTTATAATTGGTGCTAACTACACTGGTTATATCTTGTGGGTAAAGTGTACTATCTCTGCAGAGTGTTAACAATCTATTCAAATAGCCGCGTCCTCGGTCGTGGACATACTCGGGGATTTCACACGAGAGGTAGATTTTCTTAAAACATTTAGGAAGGGACAGCTGTGTGGGATAACTTGTGTAGCTGTGTGAAAGGAATTGATTAGGCTTTGTGTCCTTTGTGAAAATAATTATTAAACTATTATTGTTTATTTGTTTTGAATTACGCTTTCAATCTATTATTTGTATTTAATTGCAAATGTTGCTTTATTGCAAAATAGCCATAGAAGCTATTTTGTCGGGATCCAAAAATGCAATTCTGGACCCTCTGTGTATAACACATTAGTCCAGGATCACGTTAGTATACACAGCGCCAACATAGATTAATATCGATCCACACAAGACGAATAATAGAATAAACGATTAATTTAAATAACAAATAATAGTTTTGACCTTATGGTCGAGTTTACAATTATTAAGCCACGCAGGGCTGACAATAAATAAATAAACAGTAGTGGAACGACAACAACTCCAGCAAAAACTGTCGAGACCTCCTCGGGATGTACTGAGAAGGTCTCCCAAGACCTCTTAGGGAGGTCCGACAGGACTATCCAGAGGTCTGGGAGGTCCTTCATGTACTACTAGAGAAAGGTCCTCCCGGAGATCCCAGCCTCTGCATATTGAGCTAGTCCCGAGGATCAACAGCTAGCTCGCACAGAACGACATAGGTGAAATCAGAACCACAAAGTCCAACAACAGGAACATCAAGAAAGTAAACTTATAATAGGCAAGGGCCTTATGGCCAAGATTGTTTACAGAGATTGCCAGCGAGGGCTTACAAAAACCGACAACAAAATCTCACAGCGGAACCACCAAAAGCACGTGAAGCCATCCGGCAAGCCCACAAGCTATCGAGTGGAGGACGTCTCTTAGAAGGTCAGGTCATCGAAAAACTCCTCCTCGAAGAAGTCTGGGCCACTTTGACCTGGATCATCTTCGACCACTGCTCAAACAAAGGGCTTAAAGCCATGAGTACGTTGAATGTACTCAGCAAATCGCAGGGAACAAGTATGCAATTAATATTCATGCATTGGCATAGATGATAGAGAGTTGCAGGGTTAGTTTGCGGAAAGCAATGTTTGATAGGAAATAACATAGATAGGTTTTCAAGCTCAAGTTTAAAACGAAACAAAACAATAATACAAAAATACATTTGTTTAAAAGGAGGTCGTGAGCACCAACTCACTCTCAAGACCACTCGTGGGAGGACTTGGCCGCACCCACGTCCAGGACCACCCCCACAACCACCCTGGAGCACCAACTCCAGAGTTCCCAAAGACCACCCTATGGCTCCAAGACCTCCCTAAGCACCAACTCTGGAGCACCTTGGACCACCCTAGGGTGCACAAGACCTCTTTTAAAAAGCTACCCCTTGCGCAAAATCACCAGGCAATGTCTATGACCAAGGACTTGGATATTCGAATAGATTTTTACACTCTGCAGAGGTGTACAACTTTACCCACAATTCACGACCTCTCTAGCGAGGCGGGTTCTCGTCGAAACCCTTGCTCATTTTCAAAGATGAGCAGTCTAGAGAGCGCGACAAGGCCTTTACAAAGCTTTGAACTGACTCAGAGTTGCCCGCTAAGGTTTCGCTTCTAACGGGTCTCACACCCGCCAGATTCGTGCCCCTCTTGCTCCAGTGAATCAACACGCTCCACCACAACAGAACCAAGCCAGCTCATTGCTAATTATTTGGCCCAGACCACCCCCATAAAATGGTCTTGTGCTTGTACGGTGATACCCGGATCAATAAAACACAAAGTTAAGTCCTTAAGCCACCCAAGGAAGACAACCACATCCCACAGTGCATAAAGCACCTCCCCTTTACTGCACGATCACTTCCCTAGGTGAGAAAACAGTTTTGGGTTCAACCCGGCCAAAAGACCACCCTGGTCTTGGCACAACAAGTTTTATAAAAAATAGCATCACACCACAATTGACACAACGGTGGCATCTCACCACAGTTGCTCAACGGTGGCATCTCACCACAGTTCCATAGCTCAATTAGTCAAGATTATTAAAGAAGAAAACAAGATTTACAAGACCAGCGGTTCTGAGCAAGGCTAAGCATAACTACGAACCCAGGTTGGCAATATCAAAGAATGCCAACTAAAATACCCATTCTAAGGCGTCTGAGGGAATCATGTCAACATGTTGAGTACAAATATCCAAGGAGGTATAATGTCAAGTAGGTAAAGCTATTGCCCCAAAACCTTTACTATAAAAGATAGCCATGCATGGTAAAGTAAAATAATATACTTTTGGGAAAAACCAGGTCCCAAATGATCAAAGGTTTGCAACTTGCCTTCGTTAAGAAATGGTGAGGCTTCGGCGGAAATTGCTGGGTTCAGGTACTCCTCTTCGAACTAGGGACCTACACGTTCGCAAAGAACCAAATAAACAAGACAAACTCAGGTGAAAGAACTTAAAAGACTCAAAAGAACTTAAACAAATCCAACAACAAACCAGAGGAGCAGGAAGTCTTAGCGAGAGGGGAGGTCCAATCCAAAGGGGAGTGAAACTCCAGATTTCAAGCACGAGGAGAACTAGGCGAGAGCAAGGGAGTTAGGAATGAGAAAAAAGGTGATGAAGGGAGGTATGCTCGGGCTACTTGTAGCTGAGGTTGGCAGTGACACACTAAGGGCTTAGGGCAAACGTGTCAAGGGTAGGTGAAAAACAGGACAAGGATATGACAAAGCTTGCCATCAAAAGGAGGGAACAAGGTACCTCAGATGTGATCATATTTAATGTGCCGCAGCAACATTAAATGTTTAAAGACTTTCTGCTGCAAGCGTGTAGAAAGGGGAAAGTGGACAAGGCTGGTTCAAACAAAGAGGTTGGTCAAAGCAACAGGAGAAAGTTGTGACCAAAAGAGAGGTCCAACTACGGGGTGGTCCTAGGAGGAGGTCCTGAGAAGGTTCCGCAGAAGGCAAAGGAGGTCCTGTTCCACTAGGGTGGTCTTTGCAAAAAAGACCAGAGATCATGACCACATAGGGTGGTTGTGACAAAAGAGGGTGGTCTTTGCAAAAAACCAGAGGTCATGACCACATAGGGTGGTCGTGACAAAAGAGGGTGGTCTCAACCCGAAAAGGTGGTCTTCACAAAAAGACCAGAGGAGGTCCTAAGGACAAGGAGGTCCTACGGAGAAGGAGAGGTCCAAAAGAGGGGGAGGAGGTCCAAAGGACAAAGGAAAAGGCGCAACGAACCAAGGCCACACGATCTTGATCGGGGTGGTCCAAGGGAGGGGAAGGCGTGCACAGGATCTGGACTTAAGGGAGGTCCAGACAAGGAGGAGTTTCAACGGTCAAGATACAAAAGATGAAAAGATCTGACGAAGGAGATCCAAGGAAAGAGGTCCAAGGGGGTCCTAATTGCCAGGATGAAACCAAGAGAGGTTCTGATGGTTAGATAAGACCAGAGGAGGTCATGGTGTTTAAGATCTGACAAAAGGAGGTCGTGGCGGTTAAGATCCGACAAGAGGAGTTCCTGAAAGATGTAGAAGGAGAGGAGGTCAAGCGAGAGGGAAGTCTAGGAAGGGGAAACTCAACTCAAAATCGAGTTTCAGGAATCAAAGGGTTTGAAACACAAACCCGAGCTTAGAATAGCTCGGGGGTGGTTTCGACCTAAAGGGAGGTCGGAACCCAAGGGAGGTCCTAGCAAAGAAGAGGTCCAAACAAAAAAGAGGTCTAAACCTGAGGAGGTCTATACCAAAGAGATAACGCAGAGGAGGTCTAGACCACAGGGAGGAGGTCTGAACCTTAAGAGACGTCCTAACCAAGGGGAGGTCTGGACCAAGGGGAGGTCCAAAAGAGGAAAAACTAGGCTAAGGGACACACAAAGAAAGCAAAGAAGGAGGACCAAAAGTCAAAGAACACCAGAGACTCCAACAAGCAAGGAGCACCAAACGACTGGGCTTAGTTGAAGCTTGGTTAGTTCAAGTTAAACCTCTAATATTTTCCAAAGTTTCGAGTTAAGCTTGAGCAAACCAATAAACCGAATGGTTCCTTTTCGGATTTTGAAATCTGGCAAGAACACTAGGACAAATGGGACGTTATAGAAACCCATCGACTAGCCATAGGCAACCGACTGAGATTAAGACCTAACGATCAGCAACCTCGTAGAACTCCTCCTCGAAAGCAGGCAACGATTCCTCCACTTCAGCTGAATGATTGCAGCAAGAATGTGTACTCTGAGTACTCAACAAGTTGTACCACAAGATGCAAAATATAGATGATGGCTTATTACAAGTAAAATGGCTTATGTGGTTATTTTGCATGAAAGCAACATTTGCAATTGAATACAAATAATATATTTAAATTATATTACAAAACAAATAAACAGTTTTAATTTAACAGTTGTTTTCACTAAGCACACAAAGCCTAATCAATTTCTTTCACACAGCCACATAAGTAAATCACACAACTGTCCTCTCCTAATTGTTTTATGAAAAATCTACTCGTCATGTGAAATCCCTGAGCATGTCCATCATCGCTGACGTGGCTATTCGAATAGATTGTTTAACACTCTGCGGAGGTAGTGCACTTTACCCACACGATATAATCAGTGTAGCTAGCACTAATTATAACAAAACTTTTCTAAAACTTTATTTTAACAATTGACACTCCCGATGTATTTTACCATCGTACCAACCCAAACACAACCCTTTGGAACGACACACACTGTTGGACTTGGAAGCGGCGAACCGACCATCGATATGACTTTTAGAGAAGTCCACACCTCCACCCATCACTGATCTCTTAATCTACTACCTGAGTAGTCAATGTCGAGATTCTGTAACTTACTAAGTTAGGCACGTCCGGTGGGGAACCCCCGGGTTACTTCTGCAAGACCAAGGCATTCCTAGTCTTATAGAGATAACTCTGGGTCTCCCGTGAATGGATTCTAACTTAACTCCATCTAAGAGAGAGGCTAAACTGAATACTAGAGCCCTGGTGATCATACGTGCTGCCCCATTGCGAGCACTACATGATAATCGGTTCTCCAACGGCCAAGCACTACACTTAGTGAGTTAAATTGGAAGCCATAAACAGTTAGCATGCGACCATATTGGCTCCCAGGATCAGCGACCAACATGCACAAACTCACATACAACATTGATCACATCCATACAACAAACATACATTAATAGTTCAAAAGACATACATCATAGTAATCAAAGTCTACAACTATTACAAGTGGCCGACCGGCCAAATTCAAATAAGATCATAGAGTAGCAGCAGAAGCAAGTAAATAAACCAAAAGACCAGCATGGTATGCCCCATAACCCATCGGCAACCGACTGGGAGTTAAATGATAGCACTACTCATCAGTGTCGCCTAAATCGACACTGACAAGCTCATCGGGCTCGATCTCTTCCTCACCTGTAAGCCAGTAGACAAACTGGCTGAGTACAAAGGTACTCGCAAGTCTTACACAAATAAAAATTAGTTATGCATAAGGTCATTCAAAGGATGCCTCATATTAGCTTAGTTTTGCGAACAGACGCAATAATTTACAACCTACACATACTAGTTTTTCATTTGCCATTTTGAAATCAGATTTGAAGTAGAAGTAAAGCATGTGATCCAATACTAATTTTAATGACAAATGAATCAAACAAACAACAAAGTGGCAACCCACTTTGATAAAACAAAAATGCATGAACATCCCATTCATGCCGAGTACCAAGTTTACCCATAATTTAAATTCAAAGTCTAACAATAGTAACTCCCGAACTCAAGCGATCGTCCATAACCACAGACACGGCTATTCGAATCGATTTATCTCTGCAGAGGTGTACTACTTTACCCACACGACTCGATTAGCCCGTAAGCCTCTGGATAATGATACACTTCCTTTGGTATACCGGCCGGGGAGAATCGAGATACGGTCATTTTTAGTAAGAAAATCCTATTGAGCTAAGTCCCCCTTACAACATGTTCCCTTACATAGTACAAGAGACGGATAACACTTGCTAAGCGGCTTACAAGTTATATTGGAAATACAGATGCAATGTAAATGATAATTGGTGCTTCCGTGCACACTATAGAACATTACATCGGCTCCTAAGGACAAATGATCAAACACAAATGCCCCTACACCACCATGATACTTAACACAATAGAACCTTCCCCCTACTTAACCGTACAGTACCCATATCGCGTGTGTGGTAGCACGAGTTTTACTTGAATCAATGACGTTACCAAAGTTCGGTCCTTGTTGGTCCAGACAAGCCTACCACTTACCCAAATCTCGTGCACGAAGGCACCATCAATAGCAATCTCTTGTCTAGACCCAAAAATTATTTTAAAATGATAAAATTTAACTCATAAAACAGATACAAAGATCTGGAATAAAAAGAATAAGAAAGTGTATGTTTTCCATAATTGTCGAGTTATTCCGACAATCAAACTACCGTTTCTAGACTTGCATGGCTAAGCAAACCCGAACAATATAAATAACACATCCTATCTTAAGCATGTTGTACTGGAATAATTCAAGGATAACCTCAATGAATAGGAGATAACTAAACTACACATCATAAAAATAGCGACATTATCAAAATAGCATGCAAGCAATTATCATTGCACTATCTTAACAAAACTGGGATCAAATATGATGCAAAAGAAATTTCAAATGATGCTTGCCTTGCTAGTAGATCAGTTGTTCACTCTCAGTAGCATACGAGTCAATATCAATAGCCTCGGAATCTATAAAAGTAACGATATCAATAAACACCAAGAAATACTTCAAAAATCAAAATGCTAAAAAATGCATGATTTTTCTACAGTAGTTAAATCATGATTTTATATGAATTTAGGTGAAAGAATTATTCCATTTGGATTTAGTATGTGAGAGTTATGTCAGTTTGAATTTCAGTTTTTTGGAAAATCCAATTTAATTAGGATCTGTTACTATTAGCTGATTTTAATTATTTGATGAAAATTTGCAGAGCAGTGGAGGATAAAGGAATTACATAGATAAATAGAGAATAATAATTTAAGCTCAAAATAATTTTGTTCATCTCATTGGGAGTTTTTATGAATTAGTTATGGATTTTCAAAGTTATCAGCCTTTTCCATTGTAAAAATAATAGAGTTAAAGGATTATTTTCCACAACTACCTTCTTTGTTACATAGACATGTTTGAAACCTATTTTAGAAGAAAGTTCATTAAAAATGAATTTTTTTAAAATTGGTTTCACTGTTTTTGGAGTTAAAATGAATAAGTTATGCATTTATCAAGTTAATACAATTTCTAATGTGCAAATAATTCGTTTTCGGATTTTGATCTTTGCAAAAAGACCAGAGGGAGGTCGTTAGGGTTTTTTTTTGCAAAATGGCCAGTGAGAGGTTGTTAGGGTGGTCTTTGCAAAATGGCCAGAGGGTGGTCTTTGCAAAATGGCCACGGGGGTGGTCTTTTGGGTGGTCTTTATAAAACGACCACGGGATGGTCTTTACTCTTTAGGGTGGTCTTTGCAAAACGGCCACGAGGGTGGTCTTTAAGGTAGTCCTTGCAAAAACAACCCCGAGGGAGGTCCTTAGGGTTGTCTTTGCAAAACGACCACGGGGGTGGTCGTGGCTTACGACAACAGGATTTCGTTGCCCACGTGCTTGCTCGGCGGCTCGTCGACGCTACGCGCCACAGCAGAGCCGGCCAAGGGCATGAAAGGGTCCACAATAGTATTGCGCACTTGCGGGTGGTGGTGGCGACAGCTAAGATGGCCCATACCGGCGGCTAGCCAGAGAGGGGCGACGTTACAATTACAACAAACACACATGCAGCAAAAGAGAGCTCCACAGCATTCAAACAAGCGGGTGCCAAAACTACTAGAGACTATTAGTGTGCTACCTGAGCTAGGAGGGTGCTCAGAGAAGCTCAAAGGCGACTGGAGTAGCGTCGACGCCGGAGAAGAAGACGGCGGCGGTGCGGTTCAACGAGGATAGATCGACTGGATCAAAACGGAGACAAGTGAATGCTCAAGGCAGCTTAGAGATCACATGAGGATGCTCTAGTAGCAATGAATCGATGACAGGCTTACCGAATCAAGGTGGGAGGTGAAAAGTTGTTTTTTGGCCGGAAAAGATCCAATCCTCAAATCAACCAGAAACCTGTCATGCAATGTCCAGATTGAATGAGGGAAACTGCTTAGTAGGCCTAAGCATACAAGGCGACGCGCGATATTGAAGATAAGCTCACCCGAAAACACTAGAACGAGCTGAGGTGATGGCGGTGCACGCTCTAGAGGTGAGCTAGAGCACGATGGTGGTTCCGAAGCTACAAGCAAAGACACAAGATGAGTTCGGCTAAAATGGAAACAGGACGGATCACAAAGCAGGGAGGAACCACTAGATGGAAGCTTACCCAAGAGATGAACTCACAAGAGCTTCCCCCTCCTCAGTCAACAGAGGAGAAGTAAGCAGAGACGAACTGCATAGAGGGGGTATTATGCCCGGGCGATGACAGCAATGGAGGCAGCTTCACAAGATGATGCTCCAGGAGTGGTTGCATGCGGCGGTGGCTCATGGAGCTAACGGCTTGCCAACGGTGCGGAGCAGACAAGCACGGTCGCGTGGCTCGTGATGCCTGTGCGAGTGCCAATGAGAGCAAGAATACAGGTCTTACATGTGGGCTCGAGATGTCATCGACACAAAGTGGTGCGGACACAAGAGTGGTCCGGGTCGGTACGTTTTAGTTGGCTTGGTTTAGCCGAGTGGCTCGAGTCGAACTCGAGTCCAAAGAACAGTGCCAACTGGTTTGGGTCTAGGGTTGGACTAGGAATTAATTTATCTTGTCTACTTTGACCAAGGCCTTATAAATAGGAATAAAATTTCTAAAATCATGAAATAAATCATGGTGGTTCTTGGGAAGACCTAGCACCCAAATAAAATATGAAACCCCTCTGTTCATGTAATATAAAGTGCATTTCAAATTCAAACTTAAATTATGTCATTGAATTGTGTTTGAATTTTCTGAGGGTTGAAACCAATCCCAAAAATTTGGGAAAAATTATATTAATTCATGATAATTCATGTAGTATTTGAATAAATTATTTACAGAAGATGTTTACAAGTTTTTGTTGCTGTTTTTAGTTGGAGTTCAAATTTGAAGTGTATGTTTAATCTTTGTTTGAGATTTTCCAAGTGCAATATATAAAGTAAATGCTTGAAAATAATGATGCATGCTCATGAGATGCATATTAATCCTCTTTATTAACTTGGGGATGTGACACGTCCCATCAGGCATATGGTTATACAGTTGTGGCTCAGTTCAATGGCGCACAAAGTTAAGTACTTAATTGACCAACGCGAGACTGCCAAATTCTAACTAAGTCACGAAGATTCATATTTCCTAATCACAAAGCCACAATATCACACAGTTTCACCACTTGCCTCAGTCTAAATCTTTTCCCACTCTGTTGGTTAAGTGCAACACATGCCATCAACGAGTAATAGAACACAGCACACAGTTTTACACAAAGTTCCGTAATCACTTAGTCAAAATTATATTTGCAACTCAAATGATATGAATGACTCGTTGCATGGCTAAGCAACTACTCGTATCTAACCAACCTACATTGGTGCTATGATAATGCCAACTAAATAATTAACCAAGCTAGGGTGACAGAAGATCATGACATTACAATAGACAAGGTGGGTATAAACAAATAGGATGAATAGCTAAACCCAAAGCATTTAAATAATCACTTAAAGTAAATGCAATAATTGAATCAAAGTAATTTTGAAAAATTGGGTCCAATATGGTCAAAGGTACAACTTGCCTTCAAACAAGTCTTGGTATTGGTCTTGGGCTTCATCAACTCCTCCTTCCTCGAAACCTTCCAAAGTATCAATGTCTACTCGTAAACAAAAGCAAAATAAACAAAATAAATACAAACAGAGAGATAACAATCTCAAAAAATTAAATAAAAATATCAGGAAGGTAGAGCTTGAATTTAGATGAATTTAGAAATTTGAATGGGCTCAATCGGAGTTCGTATGAGGAAGAACGGGCTTTTGGAAAATCTAAACCCTAAAGAAATAACAAATCTGAATTTCTGGATTTTCATGAATTATTTTTCTGAATAAAACCTTTTACAAAGTCAGCATGACGTCAGCCCTGATTTTCTTTTCCATCTGAATTATTTTTTATGGAAAATTCCTTTCTAACACTGACATGTGGGCCCAAGGTCTATAGACCTGGTCCACGGGAGATCCAAGGTCTACAGTGGAAGAGGTTCACTGAACAGGGCGTGGATCTATGCACGCGTTGACGTGGGCTGCCACGTGGGTGCTGATCTGGCACGATCTGATGAGGTGGCACTGATACAGCCGCCAGGTGGCACCTAGACGGCTTAGAGAAGTTGCGTGGTGATCACTTCAAATAAGCTTGTGAAGTGACCCGGTAAGAAATTATGAAGTGGTTACGTGCTCGCCATCTCCAAAGAGGAGGAAGAGCAATAATAGTGATCGAGGGTTAAGGCTTAATTCGTGGAGCCAGTCCAATTTGCTTGGACTTACCTCAACGTGAATTAGTGAAGACAGGCAAGTCTTCGATACCACGGGAAAAACATTGTTGTCTCCATCGTGGTTTATTCCTTGTCTCTACTATTTTCGTATTTATATTTCTAGTAATTTACTTGTGTATATTTGCTTAGCTAGAATTGTATCTAGTATTGACATAAACTTATAATTGTCTTAACCCGAAAATGCATCTCAGGAAATGTATCTAGTATCTGATACCACCTATGTCGGGACTCGAAAATGCATCTCAGGAATCCTCTGTGTATTCTGAATTAGTCCCAAATCAATAGCTAGCTCACACCGGAAACAATAATGAAATACCATCTATTTATTCGATTTAACTAAAAAGATCTCAAAATAAAAAATAATCATAGTAACTAGACCTTATGGTTAACATTTACTTAACTTGCCACACAGGGCTAAAGAAACAAATAAACTCTTGCAGCGAAACGAAACTCTTGAAATGGCCAATCAACATGCCCACAGGCAATCGAGTGAAGAACGCATCCTAATCCGCAAAACCTTCATAGTACTCCTTGGCGAAGAACTCTTAAGCAGCTTGATATTCTTCAACTGAATCGCGGAAATTAAAGCCGTGAGTACATAAAGCACTCAGCAAGTCGTGGGGAAATGTATGCAAATAGTATTCATGCTAGGCTTGAAAAAAGCTTAGCTGTATGGTTCTTTTGCATAAAGCAGCATTGACGATAAATACAATAAATAGATTGAAATATGTAATTGAAAAGAATAGTAAATACATAAGGTAAACAATTTCTTTAAAACAACCAGTGAACTACCCATCCACTTCTCAAGATAAACCACCAAGTGAATTACCCGTTCACCAAACAAACATTATATTCATCAAGTGAACTTCTCATTCACACTCCGACTCATTTTATAAGAAATTCTACCTCTCGTGTGAAATCCCTAGGCACGTCCATAACTGCGGTCATGGCTATTCAAATAGTTTTACACTCTGCAGAGGTTGTACAGCTTGACCCACAAGAGATAGATCAACTTATAATGTTAGGCATTTCACGCTTCCGTAGGCGTGCGACTAAGTGATCATCATAAGACCTTTACAAAGCTCCTTCTTAACCCAATTCTGCCCGCTAAGGTTTCAACACTGAATGTCTTTCTGACCAGACAGGGCCCCCCTCTTGCGCCACCGTGAGTATACATTTCCCATAACTCACGCTTCCCATGACAGAACCGAGATTAAGGCATTGCTAATTAATTAGCTAGGTCCTGCCCATATAGGACATGTGGTTGCATGGTTAAGGCCCAGTTCAATGGCGCACAAGATTAAGTCTTTGACCAATCACTCAGGTGAGACTACCATAACCCACAACATGCTAAATCCACACTCTCAAATCTACCAACCACTCACCTGAGTGAAAACCATTTTGTTTAACTAAGACCAACGACATACCCTGTCATGGTACATAAATTTTAACAAGTGTAGCTAACCACCACGATTCCATATTTCATTAAGTCAATATTAATCATTATGATACATGTGATGATGAACCCATCGTAACTAAGTAAGACTAAGCATCAATACGATACCCATATTGGTGATATGAATATGTCCAATTAAAATTACCCACGCTAAGATGACAAAGGATTCATGGCATTCAAATAATCAACGGAGGCATAATAACAATAGGTAATATCTAAACCCAAAACAATTTGTATAAAGATATCATGCAATTGTATAAAATAATATACTTTTGAATTCATAGGATCAATATGATCAAAGGGCCACGACTTGCCTTGGAATAAATCCTGAGATTGATCTTGATCTTGGTGCACTCCTCCTTGCTCAAAACTTCCCGAGGTATCAACGTCTACTCGCTCGCAAACAAGTAAATAAAACAAATAAATAAATAATAGAGAGAAAACAAATTCCAAAAATTAAATAAAAAATTAGATATATAGATCTTGAAGTTAGATGAATTTAGGAATTTCAATGGGCTCAATCGGAGTTCGGATCAAAAAGATATGGGCTCTAGAAGTTTGAAATCACATAAAATCATGAAAATCAGGATTTATGGATTTACTGAATTATCTTTCTGAAGGAAAAGACAATTATGACGTCAGCTGATGTTAGCAGAGGACGGTCGGACGGGACGAAGTTGATCTGATAGGTGGGTCCCACATGTAAGTGGCTCGGCTCACGTGAACTAAGTCCACCCGGCTTTTGGATCTAGTGTGCGGTTGGCTCGACACGTCAATGCTGATGTGGCACCTACGTGGTTTGCCACAAAGGATAGAGAAGCTGACATGGACGCTGACTGGACACCCATGTTGACTGGTGACGTCAAAACAACGGTGACACTTTTGGTTTCGACCGGCAGCGACGAACGACGACGCGGCACAATGGGTAGAGCTTGGTATTACGGACCTAGTGACACCCTTGTTGATGCGAGAGAGCGACGGTGAGGACCGGAATTGGCGTCAGAGCGGGGGACGAAGGTACAACTTTGTCGACAACGAGCTCCAGGGGCGTCTCGGGGTCGTAGAGAGGACCACGAGGTAGCAAGCTGCGACTGTGAAGATGACGGCGTAGTCAATGCCGACAGGGTGACCACAACGGCAGCGCAATTGAAAAGGGCAAGCTTTGAGGGCGAAACCCTAAATCTCATATTACAGCGGCGCTAGGGTGTTATGAGCTAGATGGGTTGGGGCTTTCGAACGAGGTGGTCACGGGGGTCCTGGGGCGCCCTTTTATACCCTGGAGGCGTGCCGGATTCGGTAAGATTCCAAAAGGAGTCCAAGACGGCCACAAGTTGAATTTAGAGATAGAAGGAGATATGAGATAAGATTTTGGTAGATTTGGATGCGGGAGGTTACAACAGATAAGATGACGCAGTCACACGGGATTCTTTAGTTGGAAAGACTACTTTGTCGGACAAAGCTCCATAGAGTCGACAATGGCGGTTTCGGACGAGCTCGCGTGAGGAAGGATAGGCGCGAGGTTGATGACGATGGTGTGGGCCCCACCAGTAAGCGAGACAGCGACGGGCGCGCGCGGGCAGGCTGCAAGCGAAGGAAAGGCTAGATGGGCTGGGCCGAGAAGGAAAGGGATTGGGCCAGAGGCTAGGGTTTCGGCCCAAAGGACTGATTCGATATTTTTAATTAGTTTTCTTTTTAGAAAATAGCATAAAAGGCAAATAAAACTTAGAAAATAACAAATGCACTCAGAAAAATTCTAGAAAATATATCCAAGCACATACAACCCCAAATAAAATAATTTTGATAATAATTGATGTTGATATTATTCATATTAAATTATTTTTAATCTCTGAAAATTTCTAATTAAGCTTTAACTTTAACAGAAAAATTCAAATAGTTATTTTTACTTTTAAAACTTCAAAACAAACCAAATTTTGGGATGTTACAATGCTGCTGGCATGATATTCCTGGGTCGTTTCACCCATTGTCGGATGAAGCTCGAAGGAGCAATGGCAGCAGTGAGGCCCAGCGCAAGGAGGACGAAAGCGAGGGAGACGAAGGCGCTAACCGGTGGGCCCTCAGCGTTAGTGAGAGGAGGCGCTCTAGGCTGAGTGGTAGCACACGCAGGGGTTGGGCAAAAAAATGGGCCGCACACGGGGAAAACAGGACTGGACCGAAGAGATTCGGCTCGATTGGAAATCTGAGATTTTTAATAGTTTTCGCATTTTAGAAATTACAGTAAATCCAAATAGCAAAAGAATAGTAGCAAATGAACTCGAAAAATTTCCAAAAAAATCTAGAAAATATATCCAAGTGCATAGAATCCAAATAAAATAGTTTTGGAATTTATTGATGTTTAGATTAATCACATTAAATTATTTTGCTATTAAAAGTCCATATTAAGCTTTATTAGAATTCAAATAAATTTTGTGTGAATTTTTCAAAGGACTAAACTACTCAAAAATGTTTTTAAAACTATAGAAAATTAGGATGTTACATATTTCCTTTGGAATAAGCTATCATCTATAATTGTATTCTGTGATACAACTTGTTGAGTACTCGGAGTACTCATTTTTGCTGCAATCATTCAGCTGAAGTGGAGGAATCGTCGTCTGCCTTTGAGGAGGAGCTTTATGAGGATGGTGATCGTTAGGTCTTGATCTCAGTCGGTTGCCTGTGGCTAGTCGGTAGGTTTCCGCTGGAGTTGCTTTCATTCCGCTGTGTTTCTTCATTTAGTGTAAGTTCTGTGTGGCTTAATAATTGTAAACTCGACTATAAGATCAAAACTGCTATTTATTAATCAAATTAGTCATTTATTCTTATATTCATCTTGTGTGGAATGATATCCATTTATGTTGACACTATGTGCACTAGCGTAATCCTGGACTGATATATTATACACAAAGGGTTCAGAATTGCATTTTTGGGTCCCGACAACGAGTCTCCAGCACCACTGCTTTCGTCCCCTTCCTCTCACTTCTCCGTGCCCACTGCCTTCCTCGCATTCTTCTTCGGTGTTTGCCGCAGCTCCACGCTCCTCCTCCACCTCCCTCGCCCCTCCTCCCCCACTGGGAGTCACCGACGACCGCATTGCCTTGACACATCGCCGTCTCCCCCGCCCTGCCCAACCTAATATTCACCGTGTCGCCCACCGTCTCCCAAAACTCCCTCGACATCCGAGGGGCGGTGAACCCATCGGCGGCCCACAAATCCGACCACCACCGGATTTGGTGGCCCTCGATCCTGCCTTGTCAGGCACAGCCTCCGCACGCTGCCTGCTACTTGCAAGGGAGAGAAGAGAGGGAGAAGTGTTGGGGGGAGAAATGGGGAGGCAGGAAACTATGCCGTCGTATGAATGCTACAGTGTTTTCTAGTTTTTCTCAATGCAAGAGGCAGAGGTCAGTGGACAACAAGCTTTTGATGCATAGAAATGACAACATTTACCATACTTTTTTTTAATGTTAGCACCGTCCATTACGCTGGATTGCTTTTTAGTTGAGACATGGACACATGATGCCGAGGATTGATTTAGATGTATAGCTGTAAATACAGACAAAAGATTGATTTAGATGTTAGCTATAAATATAAACAGTTCCAATCGATCGTTGCTATATTGGCCGTTTTCATCAGATCCGATGATCCAAGCCGTATTTTAGGACAACCACACGCAATTTGCTATCTTGTATACCACTGCATAGAAACACAGAACTATTCTTACAATAAAGCTTGGACCCATAAATCCGATAGGAAACCAAAAATCAGACGCCACTCTTGATTCATCCACGGTTCTTTGACTTTCTCCACTCCTAGCTTCTCCTTGCTTTCTCCCCCCCAAAGCAATTGCTTGTCACATGCCAATTGATTTCCGCGTATTTCAACCGCCACCATATAATAACCTTATCTTATTAGCTCCCAACAATTCATCTCTTTTTTCTCTCTCCATGCAGCTCCCTCTCCCACCATACATGCTACCCTCTCTCTCTCTCTCTCTCTCTCTCTCTCTCTCTCTCTCCCCTTGCAGCACTCTCTATGCTAGCTCCCCTCTCTGCCCCCCTCCCCCCATTATCTCGCTGCACGTGGTCGCAACTAGAGCTCGCAACAGTTGGGAAGCCACCATCACTTTGTGCCTGTGAAGAAAGGAAGCAGTGGCGGAGCATTAGACGGCGGCCAGAGGAGGAGGAGTGGGTGCAATGCACGGAGAGCCTACGACGACATCTGGGAGCTAAGGGTCAGTGTGCCACCACCGAGGCAAGTGAATCAATTGTTTGTTGCAGTAGAGAGTTTTTTGTTGCATCAGGTGTTTGAAGATGTTGGGGCTATGTTTTTAAAATGTTGCAGTACAGATTCTTGAGATGTTGCATTTTGCTATCCAAAATGTTTCATCATTCTCATTTGAGGCTCACCGACAGGGGCCATGGAGGAAGCACACCTTGGTGTGGTGGCGAAGGTGGGGCGAGCAGGTGTCATGGAGGGGAGCCTGAGGTTGAGCTTGTCGTCGAGTCGCAGAGTCAGTGAGTTGGGTGTTTGTTGCAACCATATGTTCTTTTTATTGCAAGAAGTGATTTGAGATGTTGATACTATAATTTTTTAATGTTGTAATAATAAACTCTTGCAATGCTATTTTTTAAAAAGAATTTCTCAATGTTGCATCTGGTGCTGTTCATTGTTGCACTTGTGAAATTAGAATATTTCATAAGTTAGGCTCAAATGTTGCAGCACCTAATCATTCTTTTTTGTTGCAAACTGGTGTGTGTATGTTTTTTTGTGTGTGCTCCATTGAATTTGAATATATTGTTACTCTTGGGAGTTGGCTTGGTGTGTGTGTGTACGATGGGGAGGAAAAACAACAGGCATCTTGCTTTTGTGACGAAGGGTTTCAATTTTTTTTAATATTTTTTCACTGTTATTCGACATTTTTGTTGCATGCGTTGATTACAATTGTTGCGCAAATTATTTAATGATGTTGCTTGGGACGTCTGATGTGTTGTATGTGTTTTCAAAATATTGCAAGTACCCCCCCCCCCCCAAAAAAAAAAAATATTGCCTATGTATTTTCAAAATATTGCAAAGGTTATAGCATCATCGATTAATGTTTTTCTAAACTTCTATGCTAATTTTTTAAATATATCTATGTATGCTAACGAGATCTTTTAATTTTTAAAGTGCATTTTGACAATATTATGGATCCCCTCTCATTTTTTGGGAGTCAAGTATTTTGTTGCATACGTTTTGAATTTTTTTTTTTTTGAGCGCTAGTTGCTCCCTTCTTATACAACCCGTTTTTCTTCATTCGTATTTTTTTTAGACTCCTTCATTCATACTCAGATGTCCATTTATCATCCTGCAATGGGTACCATTTATGCTGCACAAGTGTAAAACAGCATGGACGTTGAACCAATCTAAAGTCCAGTTTAAAACACCGGAAATTTTCCAGATTCTTACCAACTCATGTGTTCTGAACAGGCCTACACCCTCTCTTTTGGAGTTTGGATTTCTCTCCCATCGCGGAGCTTTTTAAGCTTCATCCAACATCCATACACCGAAGCAAGTAGCAAGAAAGGAAATGTTGATTTTCTTGTGGCGAAAGGAGGGGCAATTTTGGTTGCATTCCCCAAAACAGGCCGATTCCGAGCCTTTCCGAGTGGTCCAACCTCTGAACGGGCCAGAACCGAGCCCAGCAGTACAGCGGAGTACAGCAGCCAATCTCAAATGTTAACAGCTTTTTGCAACGTTTTTTTTTAACGTATGACCATTATATTATATTCAAATGGTTGTTAAACAAGAGTTACAAGAGAAAATAAAATTAAAAATAAGCAAGAGTAAAACCAAAAAGAAAGGAAAGAAGAAAAGGAATACTGCATAAAGAAGAACAAAAAAGAGAGAGAAGGAAATAGAAACCAGCATATTGAGCTACAACAAGAACTGGCTCCACGCCTCCACTGTCGAAGACCATCTTGAATTTGACAATTTTGATACTTGGATTTTAACCCGTGCATCCGAAGATTGATTAAGCTCTGCTTCTGATGATGTCAGGTTCTATCAGCGAACCTGTCTGTTATGCGGTCAATCAAAATCCAAAAGGTTCAGAAATTGTCCGGCGTCAACGATAAGATTGATACGAAGCCTATCTCAAGTCATTAGAGTGGGATTGAGAAGTACACCTACTCATGGCCGTGGGTTAACTAATTGGTGGCAGTTCTGACTCAGAATGGTTGTGCGTTTTGTTCTCGCTTTGTTTTAGCTGTTAAGAGTTATACGAGGGTTCCGGATTTTCATTCGTAATCTTTTTTATATTCTGAACTAGTCTTATTATCAATAACTAGCCCACACAATACAGATATCTACATATACCATATACATATACAACACGTACATAAATGAGTAATTAATTATAACAGAACATGATAAAATAGATATTAAGGTCAAAGTTTACCGAAGGAGCCGACAGAATGTGTTGGAAATGATGCATCCATTGTTCTTTCCTTTTCGTGGTTCGGCCGGATCTCGGATACCTCCAATTATTTGCGTAGCTGATGATACCCAAGCTGAGGATTAGGTAGGACGTGGAGACCGGAGAGGACTCTGTGGAGATCATGTGGATATGATCCTAATCTTAGTGTGTTGAACAATTGGCAATAGCGCCGAGGTGTTTGGAGAAACCCTCGTTTTCGGTGAAGTTCATGTCTTTGTCGGGCTTGCGATCCGACCGGCCATGGTGGCGATCGACCGTGCCGTGCCTTTGGTTGTTTCTTTGGTGAGTGGTGGCGGTCCGGCCGGCGGTGTGGTGATCGGACCAGACACACGTGGCGGTCGGCCGGCCATGAAAGTGGCTTTGGATTTTTGAGCTGGGCCAAAAATAGAGGGTGTAGGCAAGAGAGGAGGTTCTACTACTCTTGGTCCCATAATTTTTGGAGCCTCCAGACAAAAGTTCTATTCGTTTGAAATTTCGAGAGGTTGCGGATTTGAGTTGAAATTTTGGCTAAGTCATCGGGAGGAGTCGGGCCGCCGTTGGTTGCGATCGGGCCGGAAGAAGCGATCGAGGCCGGCCAAGGTGGCGATCGGCCGGTTTTCACTTAAGTCGTCGGCCCGTGTGGCGGCGATGTGTGTTTGTTAGGTCAAGTTCATGTTGATGAGTGCATATGTGTTGCATGATGCATGTTTTGGCTAACGTGGGTCAAGTTGTGAAGAACTTGTTCCGGATTCGTGTTTGCTTGTCTATTGATGTGCGGTGGCTTGCGAGGTCTATGACGGTCAACGGCGAGAGGATCGGGACTAAGCTTGGAGAGCGAGGTCGAAGCGATCAAGGATGCCGGGTGGTCGAGGACTCAAGCGGGCGCAAGATGGACAAAGGTGACCGAACAGGCGATTCGGTCGGCCGGTTGGATCAAGCGGCGCGGGGTGGTGCAAGTGCCATGGTGGTTTCGGTGGGAGCGGATGGGAGACTTGCCGAGCATGATGAGAGCCGTTGGATCAACCTACACGTGGCGAACAGCGAGTGCCGCTGTCTGGACTCGGTCTTGGAGAAGGACCAGAAGGGTATTTGGTAATTTCACCAACACGCCTTGGTGACCTTTGGCTAAACCACGGCGCGGTGGCGCATGGTGAAGCCGTTTAGGTCAATCGAAGATGAAGACGGCGCTTTAAAATGCGTGTGTGTGTTAACCCATTGTGTGTTAGGGTTTAATGGGTGCCCTAATGGAATATTCCTAGAATCTAGCCTCCACTATAAATAGAGGAGGGTCTTGCCAAACACCTCCTCAACCCTTTAATTGGAAACCCTAGCTTTGGTTGTTAGGGCTTGGAGAGATTAGTGGGAGGTTAGGGTTCTAGAGAGAGGATTGATTTGAGTGCTCAAGTGTTGAGCTTTGTCCTCCTTGATGGAGTGGTGTAAACATACCATCTATCCAATCCAATCAATCCAAAGAAAGATTTCACAAATTGTATCTCTTTGTGTTCATCCTCTCTATTTGTGATTTTGGGGCTTTCTTTGATCAGGAGTTTTACTTGGTTTTTCTTCTTGATCTTGCTTGCTGGGATATGTTGGAACCTATCTAAGGTCATCTTGATCATCATCCACCCACGAGCAAGCTTTTGGATCTAAGTTTTGATTTTGCCCGGTTTTAGTGAAAGAAAGGGTGATTTTCGGGGGTTTTGCTCTTGAGAGCTTTTAGCTTGGTTTCTTCTCTTGATATAGCTTGCTGTGACATGTGGGAACACATCTAGGATCATCTTGATCATCAATCACCCACGAGCAAGTCTCTAGATCAAGTTTCGTTTTGCCGGTTTTGAACCCTCCTTGGTAAAATGGAAAAAGGTCAAAACTTTGATGTGGATCTACTCAATCGTTGCTTGGAATAGGTTCCTAATATCCTTAGGAAGGTGTGTTCCAAATTTGGTCAAGTTTGGCCTTGTAGATCAAAAGTTAGACCGTTTTTAGTTTCGGTTTTCGGGCTGATTTTCCTGTTCATCGTGCTAGAGGTCAGACCGCCCACCTGAGAGGTCAGACCGCTAGGCAAATCGGTCAGACCGCCCGTGTGAGAGGTCTGACCGCTAGGCAAAATATTCGACCGATTTACGAGAAGTCGATCGCTAGGCCAACCGGTCCGACCGCGCGTGAGAGGTCGACCGCCGAGACTCGTGATTTGAGTTTTGTTGATTCTACCGGGTTTTGATTGGATTCAATACAAGTCTTTCATTGTACTTGATTGATTGATCTTCATAGCTTTCATAGCTATTGGAGTGAGATTCGTATTGAATTCGATCGTTGGTGAAAAATTGAGCGTGCTCCTATTCACCCCCTCTAGTCGCCTTTAGGTCCAACAAGTGGTATCGAGCCAAGTTTGCTCTTTTGTGATCTTAACCGATCTTTGAGCATGGCGACTAGTGTGCCGACTTGTGAGCGTTTCCTTACATCTTGGCATGATTCTTTTATCGTTGATGTGAGTCATGACAAGGCGTTTGAAGATGCAATAATGGTGTTGTCGGTTCGGGAGGATTCTCTGCTATATTTGTGGCGGTCTCTTTAGTTTTGATTGTCCTAGTTTGAGAGATGAGATACGCATGGAGCCTAAGGAGAAAGAGCCCATTGGTATGTGTGCGTGGCATTTGAGGATGAACATAATGGAGAGCTTTTCGAGGATGATCACAATGACTCTTCCGAGGATGATCCCTACTCGAGCTAAGCAAGGTAAGAAAAGAAAAACTTGTAAATGTCTTATATTCATATGATTCTAAATTGCTAGCTCTAAGGATAAAAATAAAATTATTAGAAAGAGAGAAGGGTGATTTATCTAATGAGCTCTCCGAATTGAAAACATCCATGTGTGCTTATGATTCATTACTTATAGACATGGATAACTTGAATAATTCTCTTGCATGCCTAAAAGTGAAAATGAAATTTTGAAATCAAATGTTTCTATGCCATGTAATTCTTGTGTTGCCTTACATAATGAACTTGACAATGCTAAGTTAGAAATAGGCAATCTTACTTCTATGGCTAGAAATAATTGTGATTCTCACGTAGGCATGCTTATTGAATTTGACAAGTTAAAATTGACTAATTCCATTTACCTTGAGCTATTAGAGAATGCTAGGGCTGAAATTATTGATATTAAAGCTAGGCCTTGTAGCATGTGCTTTGATTATGAAAAATCGCTTAAGGATGGTTTAGTCTCTTGCAAGAATTGTGCTTGTTTAGAAAATGAAATTGATGCTTTAAATTGCTTGCTTAATTCAAAAGCATCATTAATTTCTTGCACATCTTGCATTTCTTTGAAGAGCGAGATTGATTCTTTCTTGCGATGATATGAGCGCCAAGTCTTGTGACTCTTGTATTTGTCTTCACTCGAAATTGATGTTTTAAGATTTCTCTTGAATCTTTGCATTCGAGTCTGAGTCTTTGTGCTAAAAGTGAGTCACTTGATGTTGGTTCTTGTTCCATCTTTTGAATAGCTCTTCTTTAGGAGATTCGACTCTTTGAACCCTTCTTGTGTTGTCCAACGTTTTTCAAAGGACAAAGGTGCTTCTTCTTCAAATGATACTACATCTTCAAAAGAGAAGTATCATTGCACCTTTTGTAAGAAAGATGGACACACTTTCGAGTTTTGCTTTCGCCGTTTGAAATATGAGCGTCGAGTGCGTCGTCGTACCTCTAGGAACACACATAGTCTTTATCGTGGCATGTGTGAGTCTAGTGTCGATACGAGGACGAGTCTTGATGTTAGTTCTTCCAGGACTTCTTCTTTGAGCCTTAATGGTGCCTTGTCCTCTCGGACCGTGTCTCCTAGTAGACCTTTACACCATTGCTCTTTTTGTGGGAAGAACGGACATCTTGTGGATTTACGCTTTGGCGTGCAAAACATTTGCGTCGAGCTCATGCTTCTAAGTCTCCTAGTGAGCATAGTCTTTCTCATGACATGCACACTAAAGAGCCTAGCACGAAGACTCGCTTTGATGATGGTTTCTTTGACACCTTTTCTAGTGGTGTTGGACAAAGACATCGTGGACTTGGTTTCCATGATTTTAGTTTTGGTCCACGAGCTGCCCCAAAGCGGGATTTTCGCCGTTTTCCAAAAGGTGGACCTCGTTTTGTTCATCGAGGTACACACCACCGCAGGTTGTGTGAGTTCTTTTGATGCTTTTGTTGGTTCTCATCTTGGTGCTTTCAAGCAAGGTCATCGCCGCTTTTCTAGAGATGGACCTCGTTTTCTTCATCGAGCTGTCCACTCGCGACATGCCTTCAAGGATGATATTGGATCTTCTTGCATGGATCATCATTTGCATCATGCTAACTCACATAATGTTTCGACTGCTTCTGGTGGTGGTGTGTCCAAGGTTTGGGTTCCCAAGCATTTGCTCTCTAACCCTTCGGGATCCAAGACTTGGACACCTTGCCTTTCTCATGTGTAGGTACCGGAACACGGGTTGGAGAACATGGACTTAAGGGTTCGGTCTTTTGCTTCTTCACATGATCGGGACACTTGATGGTTCTCCACTCCAATAATGGCCTCCAAGAGGCATATGCTTTCATGATCGACGTCTACATCTGTTTTGTGAGCAATCTTATACGTTCATGCATTTACCTTCATGATTATTCAATCTTGGCATGTTGTGCTTGTTTTGTGCTCACTTGTACCAAATTAGCATGTATTACTCTTGATATCTTTCATCATGCCTTTACCTTGCTTATATATCCATGTATCATATTGTTGTTCTTTATTTTTCATGGGTGTATGAGCTTGAGTTTGTCATCATGAGCTTGTGCTGTCTTGTACCTCTATTATTTTGCTCGTGATTGATTCTTGCTTATGTATCCATGTATTAGACTGTTGTTCATTATTTCCATGGATGTATAAGCTTGGTTTTGTCTTCACGAGCCTATGTTGTTTTGTACATGATTAATCTTGCTCGTGTTGATTTTTGCTATATGTATCCACATTCTTATTTGATATCCATGTTAGCATACCTTTTCAATGACTTGGTCTATAACTTGCTTTATGCTTACATGGTTATTGTGCTTTATTGTTAATTGTGGATATATGAGCTTTACCATAGCTTTCACTAGCATGCTTTACTTTTGATTGTATATTTGATGTGTGATACGCTATGTGCTTCTTTGCTTGCTCCTATGCCTTATTGTGGATTAAGGATAGTTTGAGTTTTGTCATATCTTGGATAGCATGTCTTTGCAATTGATTTGTCTATCTTCATGCTCATGTTCGAATTATTGATTATATGCTTTTATGAGCTTTGGATCATTTCTTTGCTATCCTTGTTAGTCGTGTGTCTTGATCTTGTTTTCCTTAGATAATGTTTCACTAACCCAGCATGCCAAGGCATAGACTCTTCTTTATCTCTGTGGTGTAGCCTTTTCGGTTGAGAAGAAGAACATGTGGTCCAACAAGTGGTCAAAGACTCCAGCTGTTGGTTCTTCTTCATTTTTGCATTCAATGTTGGCTATCACTTCTAGGAGACGAAGGAATTTTGAGATGAGAATGATGGGTGAGCGCAACTACTTTTTGGAGCTTCAAGGAATGGATCTTCATCCATCATGACTATATCTCACTGCCAAGCAGTGTGACTCAGGTTCGAGCTTCTCTACCTTACTTTTATGTATGGTATCCCTAGTCTACCTTGCATAGCATTTGGGCTTGTTGAGTTCAGGGTAGATAGGAGGCTCTGTTCTAGCACGTGTCCTTTCTAGGCACTCTTCTTATCCCATGTTTTTCTAGGATGCACTCTTCTCACAGCCTAGGTTGAGCTTGTTTCCCAATCACTAGTCCTTAGCAAGGTTTTTGAGTTGCTGTAGGTCTTTTTAGTGTTGGTGTTTCGCTCCCTAGCTTTTCGAGTTGCTTTCCCTAGAGATCGTGTGGTGTTTGAAGTCTTTGTGCTATCTTGTGGAGTTTTTGGCACTTTTGGCATATCTCCCCTCAAAGCTTTTTGACCAAACAAGGTTTGCCACCTTGAGAAGCAAGTTAGGGATAATTTATCCCTATGGGTTGGTTTGAGGGGAGTTGGTTCTTTTCTGAACCTTCCTTGTTCATCTGAACTTTCCTTGTTCATGTGAACGTTTTGTAGATCTTTTCTGATACCTTCTTCAAGTGGTATTTTCTTCGGATCCTTTTCGGTCTTTTTAGGCTTTTACTCTTTCGTGCATCTCATTGTATCATATTGCATTCATATGAAAAATCCAAAAGATGCATTGTATTATAAGCTTTTATCGTCATCTTTTAATTTGATGAAGCTTTGCTTATTACCCTCTTGAGCTTTAGTATTTCAATTCTGCTCAAAGATCGTGTCTAGTTCTTTGACTTGCTAGAATTATCATGCTTTCACATGTGCAGCAATGTCTTTGCTAATCGAGCTAAAACTATTAAACAACTTGAACTAAAAATTGTAATTTGTGGATCTTTTAGCTAGTTGCTCAACTAGTGATCTTTTGTGACATTGGCCTGTCAAAATTGCTTTGTTAGCTCTTGAATCTAGAATTGAACATTTATGGAGCTTCTTGTTCTTTTAAGAATCTATAATTGCTCTATGAATCAATGAAAAATGATCTCTTTTGTGCGAAAGAACCGATCTCACCAATTCTTTCTCATGAGACGGCTTGCCACTGCACTAGGCATGAACTCAGGGGGAGTTTTGGATGACTTAGACCACTCTTTTAAGCTTTTGTTGATTGGGATGGTCACGGCAAGGCTTGAGATCTAGCACATGGCTAATAATGCAATTTGTCAAATTGGTTGAAGCTTAGGAAGAGATTGTGGATGGCTCATAGTCCAGGATCTTCTTTACCAAGATAGACCTTTACTCAACTTCAATATTTATTGAAAATGAAATCTGTTGAGAAATTTGGGCTTTGAGACAATTTGAGCTAAATGATTCATTTCAGGACTTTTTGTCTCTAAGATGGTCTTTGCTAGCTTCGATCTCACAATGACATTCGACATGGCCATTATCACTTTAGGATACTGTTGTTGAATTTGCTAATTTTGAAGCATTGTAACTTAATCCAACAACATGTGGTATTTTGAGCTCACTAGCTTAGCTTTGCTATACATGTCTTAATATGATCTTGCTAGCTTTGTCGGGCTTATTGTATCTTGAGTAATGGTAGAAATGCTAGCATGTTCAATTGAGTAATCCCAAAGCTTCTTTTACTAAAAATTGAAAAATCAAAACAAAATGAAGCCACCCCATTGCACTTCATGCATGCTCTTTCTTTGCTTCTTCCGTATTGTTGCACTTGTTATCTCTGGATGAGAGGAAGTTATGATTCCTTGATGAATCCATTGTCAAAGGGGAGAAGTTTTGGCAAAAATGTGAAAAAAGCTTTCGGGATAAGGGAGAAGTTCGGGATGTTATGGGAGAAGTTTTGTAAAAGGGAGAAGAAATGGCTTCTCATTGCCAAAGGGAGCTTTAGCTTTTTCTCTTGTAAAATGATGATCATAGTGAGGGAGTTTTGAAATTGCATTCTTTTGATCTTAGTGTCTTTTCGAACTTGAATTGCAATTCTTGAAGACTCACAATGATCAAAGGTCAAATCGAGCAATTGTTCTTTCATATGGACCTTAAGTGAGATTTTTGTCAATTCTCCGAATTTGAAGCTTTCATGCTTTCTTTTGCCTTATCTCACTTGCCTATGCTATTTAGAAGCCGACTTGGTCTTTTCTATTGCTTTCTCTTGCATTTGGACCAAGTTGTGCCTTTGCGCAAAAACGTCGGGTATTTTCATTTTCAAACCTCTAATTTGTATTTTGAGAAGATTGCCAATGTGTTCATCAAGGGGAGATTGTGGAGATCATGTGGATATGATCCTAATCTTAGTGTGTTGAACAATTGGCAATAGCGCCAGGTGTTTGGAGAAACCCTCGTTTTGGTGAAGTTCATGTCTTTGTCGGGCTTGAGCGATCGACCGCCATGGTGGCGATCGGGCCGCCGTGCCTTTGGTTGTTTTTTGGTGAGTGGTGGTGGTTCGACCGGCTATCATTGAGTGGATCGACCGGCCACACTGAGCGATCGACCGCCATGAAAGTGGCTTTGGATTTTTGAGTGGGCCAAAATAGAGGTGTAGGCAGAGAGGAGGTTCTACTACTCTTGGTCCCATAATTTTGGAGCCTCCGGACAAAAGTTCTATTCGTTTGAAATTTCGGAGAGGTTGCGGATTTGAGTTGAAATTTTGGCTAAGTCATCGGGAGCGGTCGGCCGCCGTTGGTTGGCGGTCGAGCCGGAAGAAGCGATCGAGCCGCCAAGGGTGGCGATCGGCCGGTTTTCACTTAAGTCGCCGGCGTGTGGCGGCGATGTGTGTTTGTTAGGTCAAGTTCGTGTTCGATGAGTGCATATGTGTTGCATGATGCATGTTTTGGCTAACGTGGGTCAAGTTGTGAAGAACTTGTTCGGATTCGTGTTTGCTTGTCTATTGATGTGCGGTGGCTTGCAGGTCTATGACGGTCAACGGCGAGAGGATCGGGACTAAGCTTGAGAGCCGAGGTCCGAACGATCAGGATGCCGGGTGGTCGAGGACTCAAGCGGGCGCAAGATGGACAAAGGTGACCGAAGCAGGCGATTCGGGCGGCCCAGTTGGATCAAGCGGCGCGGGGTGGTGCAAGTGCCATGGTGGTTTCGGTGGGGCCGGATGGGAGAGACTTGCCGACATGATGAGAGCCGTTGGATCAACCTACACCGGGCGAGCAGCGAGTGCCGACTGTCTGGACTCGGTCTTGGAGAAGGACCGAGAAGGTATTTTGGTAATTTCACCAAATACGCCTTGGTGACCTTTTGGCTAAACGCGCGCAGTCGGCGCATGGTGAAGCCGTTTAGGTCAATCGAAGATGAAGACAGCGCTTTAAAATGCGTGCGTGTGTTAACCCATTGTGTGTTAGGGTTTAATGGGTGCCCTAATGGAATATTCCTAGAATCTAGCCTCCACTATAAATAGAGGAGGGTATCGGCGACACCTCCTCAACCCTTTAATTGGAAACCCTAGCTTTGGTTGTTAGGGCTTGGAGAGATTAGTGGGAGGTTAGGGTTCTAGAGAGAGGATTGATTTGAGTGCTCAAGTGTTGAGCTTTGTCCTCCTTGATGGAGTGGCTGTAAACATACCATCTATCCAATCCAATCAATCCAAAGAAAGATTTCACAAATTGTATCTCTTTGTGTTCATCCTCTCTATTTGTGATTTTGGGGCTTTCTTTGATCAGGAGTTTTTACTTGGTTTTTCTTCTTGATCTTGCTTGCTGGGATATGTTGGAACCTATCTAAGGTCATCTTGATCATCATCCACCCACGAGCAAGCTTTTGGATCTAAGTTTTGATTTTGCCCGGTTTAGTGAAAGAAAGGGTGATTTTCGGGTTTTGCTCTTGAGAGCTTTTAGCTTGGTTTCTTCTCTTGATATAGCTTGCTGTGACATGTGGGAACACATCTAGGATCATCTTGATCATCAATCACCCACGAGCAAGTCTCTAGATCAAGTTTTCGTTTTGCCGGTTTTGAACCCTCCTTCAGTAAAATGGAAAAGGTCAAAACTTTGATGTGGATCTACTCAATCGTTGCTTGGAATAGGTTCCTAATATCCTTAGGAAGGTGTGTTCCAAATTTGGTCAAGTTTGGCCTTGTAGATCAAAAGTTAGACCGTTTTTAGTTTCGGTTTTGGTGATTTTCTGTTCATCGTGCTAGAGGTCGCCGCCCACTTGAGAGGTCGGATCGCTAGAGCAAATCGGTCGACCGCCGTGTGAGAGGTCCGACCGCTAGGCAAAATATTCGACCCGATTTCGAGAAGTCGACCGCTAGACCAACCTGGCCCGCGCGCGCGAGAGGTCGATCGCCGAGACTCGTGATTTGAGTTTTTGTTGATTCTACTGGTTTTGATTGGATTCAATACAAGTCTTCCACATCTTGATTGATTGATCTTCATAGCTTTCATAGCTATTGGAGTGAGATTCGTATTGAATTCGATCGTTGGTGAAAAAATTGAGCGTACTCCTATTCACCCCCCCTCTAGTCGCCTTTCCGGTCCAACAGACTCTGAAGGATTGAATGCTGAAGGAGAGTTGTGACTTGTGACCGACGACGACGAGGAGGAGCGAAGCGGAGAGGCCGGTGGTGCAGAGAAAACAGAGGGTAAAGAAACCTGAATCCTCCATCCTGTCACATTTTCTACCCTTTCAAGCTGCTGTGAAACATCTGTTTCCATTCTGCCTCGATCTACAGATATCTCTTGCGCTATTGACGCATCCGTTAAAAATATCTCCGGTCTCCTGAACCTGATGTTTACCTTCTGAAATATGAGAGGTTTATCAGAGAGCGAGAGCCGGAGTGGTTTCGTATATTCAGAAGTGGTCAGTTCATGCTAACCTTTTGATTTCAAGCCAATTGTATTCTGTGGATGAAAAAAGAGCTAGGATTGCTCCTTTTGTTCACCGACTTCATACGAAAACCGTTAGAAAGCGGTTCACCATTTTCTAACTAGTATTTGGACACATCCTGATGCACTAGAGCGAGCACACTTCGACATGGACAACTGAATATAAGTCATATCTGCCTACCATCCTAATGATTGGTGATTATGAGATAACCTTCTACTGAGATATGCCTATGTATGCTTCAAAAGGGGTAGAAGGCTGAAAGTCTAGTGTGTGATTGTTTGTAAGCATCCGATTGGGAACTGACTGGATTCTCGTTCTCGTCTTAAAACGCGTAGAAACTAGACTGAAAACTCACCATGTCTTTTCACAGTTTTGGTGAATCCTTGTGCTTAATCACAGCTTGTCTTAAGATCCTTTTACCTCTTTCAGCGCATACTGAAAGAACAGATATGTTAATCTTTTCAGGAAGATATATGAGTTAGAAATAATTTTTTTAAAATACAAAATCTGCTATTCTTTTTTCATAATGCACATGTAGCAAGCTATCGAAATTAAGCCGTTTAATAGGCTGGAGGCTGAAGCTGTACTCGACGCATATCATCCACTCATTTTTCTGTGGCCATGTTAGGGATCACATTGGGAAGGGAATGGGGTCCCGGTGGTCTCAGCTCAGCTGTCTCTGTGGACAAATCGTCAAGGACACACCACATGGGCATCATCACACAGGCATGGAACGTTGCTTGCTATCGATCATCTATCTATCCTCACCGTTTTTGCCCGTCTCCTGATGAACTTCGACACTCCATTTATTTGCAGCTAGCGCACCGGCCGGCCCACCTGGTAACGATTAAAATGGCCACATGTAAACTGGCATTTGATGCCATGGGATCTCTCAACTGCCATGAACACACTTCCTCCGTTCGCATGTACTCGTCAGTTTTGATTTTGACGAGCTCTGACCGTTGCTTTTTAAGCAACAAAAAAGCAAATAGCTCGAAACACGGAATATCAGTAAAATACTTTTGATTACAAATCAAACCATACCACTTCTATGTTATATAACTAGATATTTTTAAAAATACAGTTGATCAAAGCGTGATGAGCCAAAGTCAAAACCGACAAGTAAACGCGGACATAAGTTCGAAACATGCGTGGTTTTTTGCTTGTCCCATGGAGGAACGGAGGGAGGCGAAGAGGGTGTGAATTACAGTTGGTCCCAGAGAGACCTGAAAATGGTCGCAGGTAAATATTCTTGCGGCTGTAGCTCACCGGAGTACTAACCTGTAACTTCACTTGAGAAGTGCAGGGGTGGAAGCTGGAAAGTGAGTGGGAAATTGCAGCGGAGACAGAGAGCAACGGCCCGGGGAGGCAGACGCGAAGCCCACAGCTCACCGTGTATTCGTGTTAGAAGACCACATTCTGTTCGGTTCGATTCGATTCTTGTACCATTCCATGCCAAGTTTTGTGACAGGCCAAGGGGGTTTCTGGCTGGTGCCACAAATAAGTTAGCTACGGCACGTGTGTGAAAACGAGGTGATCGTTGTCTAACCTGGCCCCACCCGGCCGGATGCAAGTTGTTGAGAAACCAGCGTCGCCGAGCAACCAATCAACACAACTAATGCATGAACAATCACAAGACGAGATGTAGGGAGAGAAACTTTTTTATTATTAATTAATCAATTTTAAAATTTATTTTTATTATTAACTTATCGTCAACTTTATTTATTTGTAATTCTGATCATTTTAATCACGTCACCGCCTGTGATGTGGCAAAACAACATTGTCACGTCAGCACCATAACGTGACCAAATCCCGTCACTCCACCAACAGTTGCGTGACAATATTGTTTGGTCACACATGACAAGAAACGCTATTTAGTTGTACTTACCAAATGGCGTGACAGTGTTGTTTTGTCACGTCTCGGGTGGTGCTGTGGCTAAAAGATTAGATTTAAAAATAAAGTTCACGAGGGGTTAGTAATAAAAATAAATTAAAAATAGATTAATTAATTTAAAAAAAAGTTTGTAGGGGACTACTCTTCCTTTTTTTAATATATTTCTTGGTACAATATTCTTTAAGCCTCTCCCATAAATTTGTAGCCTACGGTCTCGGTCAAATGCAAGTTGTTGAGAAACTAGCGTTGCGGTGCTCACTATGTATAGCCACTGTAAATTCGGGCATCCCTGGTGAAATGCGAAGTGACAAGGAATTATTACGTAGAATCAGATCCTCCGACTTAGGGTACAGATAGCTAGGATAAACCATCGGAGCTTTCTCAACCGTCGGATCACATTTCAAGCAGAGCATGACACGGAGTGGGGTATGTAATTTGTGTTGAGAAACCGTCGCTGACGAGTTTAGTCCGATCAGTCGCCTCGTAGATAAAAGTAGAATCGCACACGCACAAATACAAAAAGTAAAATAGAACAAAGAGGATATGGGGGGCTTCTTCACTCTTTTCTTTATTTCTCTTATGTAAAAGTACACATACAATGATTGATAGCCTCTCTATTTATAGACAAAGGTCCAAGCTAGGGTTTTAACTAGGGCCCAATAGGACTATCGGACTGGGCCTTTCCTTGGACCAGTCGGTTTCTCAACGCTCTCCTTTGGGCACTTATCGCGAGATGCCTATGCCTCATCAAAACTCTGAAAAATCCAGTGGGAAAAATACTTGGAGAAAGAGTACATGGCATACGCCTGTCATGTTACACGAATTGCCTAATTAAAAACCTTAGCCGAGAAACTTTAGGAAAACTCATCAAGGGAAAAGAGTACAATCCACCCAATTTTATTTAATCTTCAGATTTATTCTTTGGGTACTCGATCTTCGTAATCAAGTTTCAATAATGAGTTCACGAAGATTCTCCCCCTGAGTTCTGTACTTCTCTAAGTCTTATTATTCTAATTCCGCGTATGCACCTTTCAAAACTAGATGCTGAAAGTGACTTAGTGAATAAATCTGTAATATTTTCATATGAATTAGTATACAGTACTTTAATTTCGTCCATCTTTTGCAATTCATGAGCATAGAAGAACTTGGGGTTGATATGTTTTGTGAGATGACTCTTCACATAACTCATCTGTACTTATACAACACAAACTACATTATCTTCATAGATAATAGTAGGAGTTTGCGCGCTATTGAATCCACACAACTGCAGGATATGGTGAATCATCCGCCGAAGCCAAACACATTCTCGTGAGGCTTCGTACAGTACTATGATTTTCGAGTGGTTCGTTGAAGTCGATACAAGACTTTGCTTAGACGATTTTTATAAAATTTCAGTTCCACCACACATGAATACATAGCGAGCGATGCAAGCAATTCAACACAAGATAAATACTAGAATTGTAAATGCGGAATAAGTAAAAACAAGAAATAATCACAAATGAGACAATGAAGTTTTTCCGTGGTATTGAAAACTTGCCGGTCTTCACTAGTCCACGTTAAGGAAGTTTGAACAAATCAAGCCGGCTCCACGAATTAAACCTTCCCTTGATCACTAGTGGTTGTTCTTCCCCCACTCCGGAGATGGTGAATACTAAACCACTCACAATCTTGGCACTGGGCCTCTTCACAATCTTCTTGAAGAGATCACCGTGCTCACCTCGCCAAGCCGTCTAAGTGTTTGACAAAATACCAAGAGTAATGAATCAACGACCTTTGCTTGACGGCACTCAAGTGCAATGGATCAATCTAGAATGAATACACTTGAATTGGCTCAACTACTTCACAATGAATGCACAAGTGTATTTGAGGAGTTGAATGAATACTCAAGACTCTAAAGATGTTAAATGTTGTCTAGCACTATGTCCTTGAGCAGGTGGAGGGGTATTTATACCCCCATCAACAAATATAACCGTTGGGAGGAAATCCCCAACTTTCAGCGAAATATGGTACTACCGCATTTTACCTACCGCTCTGTAACGGCTACAACAATGGCATTATCTGCTTTGACATAGTTGTTTCATTCGCGGCGCGGTACTACCGCTGGCCGGTCATACCGCTCAACAAGTGTGGTACTACCGTTTCACAAAAGATCCAAAAAGGATCCTTACTAGAAAATACGTAACGCCATATAAAAATAGGTATGACCGGGGTGCGGTAGTTCCGCTCAAGAACTGCGATACTACCGCTCTACCGATACAACCAAATCATCCTTGGACGATCGAACTGATGACACGGACAGCTAAGATTGAAATGAACGCTCGGACCACTTGTCTTAGCCGCACGATTTGATCTCACGTTCGGACGGTCCGAACATCCACCGATAGTACCGCCAAAGGATATGCGGTCATACCTCTACGCGGTAGTTCCGCTAAGTAAACTCTGGTACTACCGCATAGAGGGTTTGCACCTCAAGCCCAAAAGAGCGTCTCTCTGGAAAATACATACCGCCAACTAACAATCGGAACAACCGTGGTGTGGTAGTACTGCACTACAAGCCCGGTTGTACCTCTGAGAAGTACCGCCAATACAACGTCGTTACTACCGATTTTCCTGACAATGCACAATTGGCTTTCCAAAACAAAATCCAAATACATGCATGATCCTAAATTGATCCAAATGGCACAAGAACATGCTATCAAGCTACTAGATATGATCCCTCTTAATAGTACATCATATAACCTAAAATCCGATCTTCCAACCATTTCTCCTAAGACCTGGTAAAACATAAAAAGGATCCTAGACTACTTGTACCTTATCTTTGATCCATATTGATCTTCATGTTGTCCTTTAGCATGTATCTTCAAGATCAAACTCACCATTGGGACTTAACCTTGTAAATACTCAATAAACATATTAGTCCCATATTCACATATTATCATTAATTACCAAAACCAATTTTTAGGGGCCTAGATGCTTTCACCTGGCTACTTGGGATTCGAGGGGTCGGAGTTCTCGTCCTTTTATTCTGAGACTTCGGGACGGGATTAGCGGTACCTTCAACTTTATTTGGTATTTTCAACCTTCTCCGGTGCATTGCGTGCAGGTACATGCAACTTGGTCGCGCTCTTCAAATCACTAAAGTGGCCAAACAATTGATTCGCTAATGCTTGCAAATCAATGATCTTCTGGACTTTCTATTTGCTTCACTAGTACGCGGGTCATGTGCATGGATTCTCGTAGCTTGCCACGTTATTTTTCGATATTTTTTATCAAGGGGTTGATTTTCTCCCCTTAATGATGGGAAACTATCATCATCAAATATACTATCAGCGAATCGGATCGGCAGTATGCAAATCTCCTGTCATATGGTCCAAATACCTGATTATGGATGATGTCACATAACCAACGTATATCCTAGACTTTCAGAGAGAGCACATTGCAGTTCGCTGTGGTGGTGGTATAGGTATATAAATCTCGTAACCAAATTTGCAAAGATGAGAAATTGTGGTGACCCTTGCGCTAGTTGCATAGGTGAATGGATGTTATATGCTGATGGTCTAAAGTTGATGAGAGTTGCTGCTGCAGGACTCCGTGTCCCCAACATGTTGTTGATAAATTACAATTCTACAAAAGCGGCCAGGTAATAAATTTAATTCTTTTAATTAATACCTCTGCTAGTCCATTCTGGGTGTGGACATACGGTACGGAATGCTCAACTTTAATTCTTATTGCCATACAATAATCATCAAATGCCTTCGAAGTAAATTCTCCGGTGTCATCCATTCTGATGAACTTCACATGATGATCAAGAAAATTATTTTTAATTTGAATTATCTACAAGATTAGCTTTGCAAAAGTATAGTTTCTCGTAGACAATAAACATATGTGCGACCATTTTGAGGAAGCATCGATGACCCCCAAAAAATATCTAAATGACCCTGACAGGGGTTGTATAGGACTACAAATATCTCTCTGGATACATTCTAGGAATGCAAGGACTTCATCCTTCACTTTAAGAGCAGAAGGTCTAGTAATTAATTTTTTGTGGCACATGCGGGGCACACAAAATATTTCTGATTCAAAAAATTCTTTACATCGATATTATGTCCCTGTGAATTGTTAATTATATTTCTCATCATCGTAAGACCTGGGTGGCCTAATCTATCATACTAGAGATAGAAAAGTTCGAAACTTCTAAATTGGTTTTCAAGGCAATATAGGCTGCAGGTGCCTTAATATTAGTGTAGTATAGCCCGGCCTCAAATAAAGGAAGTCATTCTACTACCTTTTTTTTACTTTCTTCACATTTTTTAATGAGCAGGTATTCTTAACCATACTCTTCTTCAGTCTCTACGTGGAAACCGTTAGCGCGAATATCCTTGAAACTTAGGAGAGTTCTAGTCAATTCTGGATATAACAAGACTTCTTTAATAACCAAAGTTGTGTCCATCGGGAGTATAATTGTGGCCCTTCTTGATCCTATTATACAAGTATCGCTGTCCGCAATTGTCGTAAGACTATCAGCATTTTTGTTGATCGACTGAAAAATTTCGTCTCTCTCAAGATGGTATTTGTTGTGTCGTTATCAGTTAAGTACACTTGCTCCATAGGGCACCACATGTGTTCTAATATAAAGTATTTTATTAATATGTAGTAGAAAGCAATCAACACATAAATAAAATACTTCAAATATCAGAACATATCATCTTATTGTTATCTGAATAAATGAATGAATTAAATAATATCATCCAACCATCACGAGAAATAAATTATTTAAGTCTCTACACGAGCATACAACCATTATCCATGCAAAAGTATAACTTATTCCACATACAAAATAAATGTCATCTAAAGTCTAAGTGTATTCTGTGCACTAGACTGAGTCCACCAAGAAGTTAAAGACTTCAGCTGCATCTTCTCACGGGTGACATGCTCTTTTTGGGAAATCATGGCAGTAGCTGCTCCAATATCAAGGGGGGTGCGGATGCAAGAGTGGAGTCCACCTCCATCAACGTAGGCAGCTATTGTGAGTCCTCCCCCTCAGCGAAGGCTGGGTTTCATGTTGCCCTTTGCTTCCCTTCTTCTTCTTGGCCTGAAAAGCGTCGACAATGTGTTGCGATTCTTCACGGATCCACGACCAGTGCCCCTACTTGCCACACTTGTAGCAGGTTTGGTCTTGTTGACCACCGGGCTTGTCGTTCCACTTTGGCTTGCTGGCCTTCTTTTCCTGCAGAGTATTTGGATTGCCTTTCTAGGCTACGATCTTACTCTTCCTTTCCCTTTTCTTCGTTATAGGCTTCCGCACCTAAAAGCTCTCAGCGTTGGCCTCACGGCCAACGGAGCTCCCAGGTGGCTGGGCGACGAAATTCTTGGGGAGAACGTCATTCTGAGCTTCTGCAACCTGCATAATATCAATCAATTCAGCATACTCCTTGTAGTCGTCTTGACGATAGTTGCGCGCAGACTGCACTACAATGGGGTGGAAGGTGGAGAGTGTCTTCTCAATCTTCTGCTCATCTGTGACTTGGCTGCCACAAAGTTGAAGATTGGTACATATCCTGTGCAAGGCAGAATTGTACTCTCCCACGGTCTTGAAGTCAGCAAACCTTAGTCGGATCCATTCCTGCTCTGTCTAAGAAAGAATAGTGTACTTTAGTTTCTCGAATCGCTTCTTCAGTGCAGTCCACAAGGCTAGCATGCTCTTCTCGCCATGTACTCATTTTTTAGTGTGATGCAGAGGTGGTGCCTCAGAAAGTGAAGTACCTAATCATTTTCCTCAGGGGTGGGTTTAGCATCCTTCGATGCACCAATTCCAATGGCAGTGTGGAGCTTCTTGGCTCCAAGTACAATCTCGACGTCGGAAGCCCAAGTCAAGTAGTTTTGGTCATGCTAGGCCAGCTCTTCGAACACCCAGTTCGTGATGCCTGTCATCCACATGTGTATGCAAGAAATACATAAATTTACTACGGGTAAAATGTATAAAATAAATAGGATAATGGTACAAAATACTCTTGTAATGTTCTAGAATTTTTTACTCGTTACTCTATAATTTTACTGCTAATTTCAGTGATCAAAGGCAATTTAAGAAATTACGATTATTCAAAAATTAAATAAATACAGAAAAGTATAGAAAATAATAACAACAGTGCTAAACATACCTCAAATGCTAAAAATGATCCAAATTTGAATTCCGAGGCCTTTTATGTTGGAATATGAATTTTCAGTGAATTCTGCAATTTCCAAGAGCTAATTCATTAAATTTCAATTCTGAGAAATTTTTGTTTAATTTTCTAAAATCCAGGGGAAGGGGTCGGAAAATAGCATGCGGCCCAGTCCGTCTAGCTCCCCCGGCCCAGTTCGGCTCTCGGTCCAACGACCGACCGCAGCCCATATTTCTGCGGCGGCTAGGGTTAAAAACCCTAGTCGCCTGAGCGGCGCGAGGCAAGGTCGAGCCGTGCGGCGATAGGCACGGTGGGTGCGGTGGCCGTGCGGGGCCCACATGCCTCCCGCCAGAGGCAGTGGTAGTCATGCGGGGTTCCATTGCATCACCCGTCGGAAGCGAGGTTGAAGGTGACGGTGGCCATGCTGGGTCGCCCATCGGAGGCGGAGCTAGTGCTCTCGCTCATCGGCGCCATGCGGGGTGGTGGCGGCCTTTCGGCGGTGTGAGGCGTAGCAGCAGCGTGGAGGTGCGACGGAGACAGAGCATGCACGACTCACTCATGCCAGGCGCGGAGGCGGCGGCGGCCGAGCGGTAGCCATGACGATGGCGGGGCATGTGCATCGGCACCTTCCTAGAGGCGGTAGCGGCCTTTGGGCTATGCAAGGTGGAGCAGTGGTGCGGAGGTGCGACGGCAGTGGGGCCCGCGCGTGTGCCCATGGTGGCGGGAGCAAAGCCGTGTGGGGCCATTGCCTACCGATGGCCATGGCGAGGACCATGCGGGGTCCTCGCGCTGCGCGCGGCGGCGGCGCCAGCTACCGTGCATGCCTCTTTCTTATTTTTTTCATCCAACCTATGGTACAATCATCATCTACCCTTTCATACAATCTACCGATCAACTTGGCCGGTGACTCCAAGCCGGCTAGCGGTATATTAAGGCAGATTTGCACCGGCGAAAAAAAATCTAGAAAGTAAAATTTGCGGAATTGAAAACGATCTAGAAAATCAATTCAATCTATAAGTGTCATACTTCGACGATTACCTTTTGATCCGAGTAAAGGGGACTAGAGGTAGGCCGGAGCAGTTCATGCTGATAATGTGTTGATGAACCATAGCTAACGAGTCTAATCCGATCAATCATCTCGTAGATGGAAGTAGAATCACACACGCACAAGTAGATAAAGTAAAATAGGACACAGAAGATATGGAAGGGCTTCTTCACTCTTTTCTTTATTTCTCTTATGTAAAAGTACACATACAATAATTGATAGCCACCCTAAAATGTACCTGCTGCTAAGGTTTCGACGAGGACCAGTAGAGCCACCGGACTGAGCCTTTCTTTGCCCAGTCGGTTTATCAACAGTTTGCATCTTCCGTAGTTTTTGCAACTTGCAAGCACGCGATCAAGGTCGTTTACAGTTAGCATTGTCAAACTGCGGTGAACTACGAGCTGAGGAGACCGTTGGATGGAGAATCTATGATTCGGATCGATAAGGCGGAAGCGATAAGAGGTGGCGTTTTCCCTTTCATTTTGCGAATTGCCTTGAGGCTTTTTTTTCCTCATCCATTGGATCTCAACGGATGGCCGACGCGAACGGCGATGATGCCGCCGGTGCGGCCGTAGGAGCCACGAGCAACCCGTGCCTCTCCGTAGGTTCTAGACGAGGAGGGGAATAAAATATGCCACGTGCGGCTAATCTTATCTGCCAAGCCTCGCTCGCTCGGTCGAGGAGACGGGTCAGAATCCACCGCCGGATATTCCTCGTTGCAATTTACACCCACCTCTGGGTAACGGAGGCTGTGTCTGCGTGAATGACAGGTGGGCCTTCGGTGGCAAGCGGGGCGATATTTCCGGCCAGTGCGCGGAGACGGTGACCAGGTGAGCTGGATCCAGCTGCGACGATGACGATGACTTTGTTATTGATGATGATTACACTGAATGGGATTTGTCGTGTTTGCGGCTTACGTTTTGGGCGCATCCTCTCGAACGGCGGTTGCGCGTGCGATCTCCTGTGCCACGCAACTCTACGTGTGGTTTGCGGGCTTGTGCCGAAAGCAGTTGGGGTCTCAGAACTAAAATTTATAGGGTGCTCTCACCTCCTTGTGATTTATTGAATGTTGAGTTACCGATCCAGCAGTAGTCTGTTTGAGCGCGGTTGGACTAGGGGTGCTAAGAGTATACCGTGAGCCGTTCGTCAGTAGGAAGGCATTAGCCCCGACTACCCCTAGGTCCGCTCGTGACCGAAAGTATAGCAAGAAGCAGCTCTAAACCGTTTATATCCAAAGAATGTGTGGATCATATTCGTATAGACAACGTATCATAACAGTGTAATTTATTTGTACTAGTATAGTGTAATTATCATGAATATAATGTTGGTTACTGGTTACCGCAAACAAAAATGACAACTTGTGTTCGAAGAAATTCGCAGGTGCTCAGTCCGTAGGGCACCGCTCTGATTTTTACTTTGGTTTTTTGAAGCAGAAGTTCTCGGCAGCTTCCCTGGTAAGCAGACGATAGAATGCGCCATGAAGTTCACCACATAAAAGATCATGGCCTTGCGGGAGATCGTGCCTCAGCACTAACTCGTAGGCATTTCGACCATTGCATGATGTCACCATGGATTATCTCCGGCGGACCATGGCGCAGCAATAAAATAAGGGATTGTCCGGTTGATAGCTCTCGTTAACATCTTCTATAGTTAGAGATAACTTTGTAATTTTTCTTTGAAATGAGTCTATATGCCAATTAGAGTATATTAATGTATCATATCTTATTTCGCGTGCACGATAGCCTCTTCAGGAAGAGACGATATGTGCTCTCTTCCCCCCTCTCTCCTCAACGTAGGATTTTGTTGACATGTTATAGCTAAAATACGATAATAAATATTCTATTGAAGATACCCTAAGCCAAAATTTGGGATAGCTAAAACTTAGATAAATTTAAAATTTGATAAAAAGAATGTTGTTTGAATTACTATAAGAGAGAAAAGTATTGTGCCTCTGCTCAGACACTGGAAATATACTTCTCTCTCACGATCGACTCAGAGGAGGCAAGGGCGAGGGCAGCGTGCAAGTTATGAACTTGTGATGGTGGAGCTCCAGCGAAGACGCGATCACGATGTGTTCGGGTTAGAAGAATCTATTTTTGTCGACGTGAGGTGGCGGGGACGATGAACACAGTCGAAACGGGTTGACGACGAGTCCATCAGACTTAAAGGGTACGAAATCACCGGCATCGCATCCGATGAACTTCGCTTCAAGCAAGTTCAGGGAGCTAAGTAGCACAACCTCACAAGTTCAGGGGCTGAGAAAGTAAAATATAAGTTCAGAGAAATAAGTGACATAACCTTCCAAGTTCAGTGGCTAAAAAAAGTAAAATATAAGTTCAGCAAACTAAATAACAAAACCTCGCAAGTTCGAGAACCAACAATGCCATTTTCTTAAAAAAAAAAATCCCCTATGTTGTCCTACCATCTTCGCACATTGGGTCCCCATCTTCGCATGCCACATATGATTTTTTTGGCGTGGATCCCATTTGCATAAAACCAAGAAAAGCATTAAAGATTGTGTGTTGTCTACAACTATACATTGTATCTATCGACACATAGGTGCAAGGATGGTTTCATGTACACTGTTACACATACCTTCGACACAAGCAAGGATGGTTTCGTTGATTCCCTCGGGAAAAAGATCCAATCAATGTCAGTAATTGCTGCTATTAAACTGTGGTTTGCTGTAGGCTGTTTTTCACCTTTTAGTTTCATTTTTGCTAATACGTGGCCTAGAGCCTTACTTCCTATCTGCTATCGTTCTATGAGCGCCACTTCGGCGCAAAACCATAATTATCTACCGATTGATATTGCTATTATTTTGCCTTATAAACAAGATCATCTTGGTACAATTAAAGAACAGTTCCTATATACCTGATAGTAATGTTAGTGGGATGTGCTTAGGTATTTCTCAGACTAGCATGCTCATCCAATATATACATATATGAGTCCGTCACTAAACTATCTATACAGTAGTTTATCTTTTACATCACTAGATAGTAGCTTCCTTCAGACCTTGCACCATTGATAGGTGCACAGATACCTGCCATGCTAAAAAATTTGTAGCGGTGTGCACTCAAATCTGGCAAGGATTTGTCACCATCTTCATATGGCTATAACTATGCAATAGCACATTTGCATCCTACTGCATATTTCTGTTGTCTCTTCAGTGCTATTGCATAGCTATAGTCATATCGCTCAAGAGGCCCCGGTTCAGGTGATCTTAAGCTAATTCGGATCTGACGAGGTAAAAAACTGAATAGCTATTTAGTTCTATTCTCGATCACCACCGTTTTTGTGCTACACTAGCAGTATTCGGTTGTCTACTTCGGCATGGCTGAAGCCCTTGCTTACATATTACACTTCCTTTGCAGCTCAACATGTACTCACCGAACGAGATGACCACTTTTGCTCCTGCGAAGAAGGGTCGTGCTGATGAAAGGAAAGAACTAAGAACTAAATTCGGTTATATTATCTGTACTCGTGTATTTATTCATGCTTGTATATTTTATATTCCACATATATTTGCCAATCCCTTACCTGTTTCCTTGTGTACTTCGATTATGATTTACCTACATTCAATTTCTCCTTGCAGCAAAAACAATGCAATATGCTACTACCGTATGGATTCTATTTTGCTCCTACCCCAGATAGCTATGCTTCACTCTGGCTACCATTGGCGTGAGCTACCATCTTATTTTACATTCGGTTCGCCGTAGCGTCTCTATCCTGTGTAATATATGATCTGGTCTGTGTTAGTGTTGTGTGTGGTTTATATGTATCTGTACGGTACTACTTGCTCTAAAACCTTACGTACTCTATGCTCTCGCCGGCGCTATCAACGCGCAAACTCTCCTTTTGTCTGATCTAAGCAGGCACGCCTACACTGAACTGAGCATGGCACGTTTGTTCAGTTGCTAGATTTACCTTATGCCGTACTTCTATAGTTGTGTCAGAGTTAGATTGACATGCCTTCTTTGAGCTCCTAAATGTCTTTGTAGTATAACCTATCGCTTATGCATAGCATGTAAATCCTATGCCACACCTCTACATGTGTATTAGGGCATGTTTATTTCGGTCGTGTTTTTCTGAAAAGCGGTTTCTGGTTGTGCTGCAGTGCTTTCTAGCTATAGACTGAACGGCTGGGCTTTTCTGATATGGTGTTTGATTGTTTGACTTTTAGGTAGGCTGGTTGCAGCTTCTGAAATGTTTGAAATGCCACTGAGGACAGTAATGGCTTATTTGATGTCGTTTAACGTAATTAACAACATTTAACGACATTTAACGATGTTTAACGAGCTACTAACAAATGAATGAATGTGTGTCATCATCAAAATCAAGTATTCAATGATGCAAACTAGAAGTAGAGAATCTAGATTTCCATGAACAAGCAGACAAATCAACATTTTTATAGATAAATATCCTAAATCACAATCAAGACTGCATTTAACAACAAGTAATAGCTAGCACAAGTAATATAGCATGTGCAACATCACCAGAATAATAAAATTCGCCATCATTTTCAAATGGAATCACAAGTCCAGATCAAACAAACCAGAAGTGACCATAATTCAGACTAGTACTACATTCATGCTCACATCCAACATGATAACAATCGAAAATAAGATAACACAAGTCTAAGAATGAGAATAGAGAGATTATATACATTGGTATGGTGGAGATTTAGTTTGCAGTGTATCTTCATGTTAGCTAATGTCAAATAACACAAGGTCATGTTGAAATTAAGAAAATGAAACACTGCTAATATATTAGCCATTTAGGTAAAACTATTGACCTATCAATCCATCATTCAATCTTCATGATAATAACAAGCCATCATATAACAATAAACAACATGTCATCAGATTACCAATGCTAATGCAAATGTTAGAATGTCATCAGATTACCACAAAGTTGCACAATCCATCAAACATCTCCTACTCATCATCCATCTAATATCAATCAAGTAATTTGATTAGTAATTATCAACAACAACAAGTTGTCATGCATGCCCTGAAATGCAAACCATCACAATGCCAAGCACCAACACCATCTCGATCATCATAGTGGACAACACACAAACAGGCTTGCAAATGGAGATTGTACAACCATCACAATGCCAAGCACCAGCCGGCAACCATCACACTGGTTGCAATGTCACAATTTTACACTGGTTGCAATCTCGACGACGGCGGTGGCGACGTTGTGGACTGAGGGCCTCGGGCCACAACAGCCGACAACGGCACACAAGGGAGGAGGAAGGGGAGGGTGGCGGTGGCTCGGGAGGTGGAGGGAGGAGGCGGCAGCGGCTCGGGAGGAGGGAGCCGGGGAGGAGAGGGACTTGGGCGGTGGGGACGACGAAGGAGGTCGGGCGCAGGGGAGGGGGAGACCGAGTGGTATCTGGAGGCACCGGGGGATGGTCGGGGATGGAGCCGGAGGAGGAGGCAATGGGGGAGGAGTTGCAGCCGTATCGGGGAGGACGGGGTCGGGTGTCGGGACCCTTTGTGCATTCCGAACTAGTCTCAGATCAGTAGCTAGCTCGCACAGTTACAACATCGGTGTAATCACAACTATACAACAAAATAACGATGAAGCGGACAAATTAATATTACTTGGTAGCAAAAGGACCTTATGGTCAAGTCTTACAGAGTTGTCACACAGGGCTTAACAATAAAAGATAACTTGCAGCGGAAACAAAGTATCTCGTGGAGGCCATTCGACATGCCCACAGGCAATCGAGTGGAGGACGCGACCTAGTTCGCAAAGTCTTCAAGATACTCCTCTTCATAATACTCTGAGTTCCCTGGTTCTTCTGTGGGGATTAATCACATAGGGCGCAAGCCGTGAGTACTTTGAATGTACTCAGCAAGTCATAGGGTGTTGGGACCCAAAATTACGATTCTGGAACCCTCTGTGTATAATGCACAGAGGGTATAATGCACTAGTCCAGGATCACGCTAGTGCACACAGTATCAACATAGGTGAATACCAATCCACACAAGCGATAAATAAAGTAAAATTAGTTTGAATAACAAATAAGGGTTTTGATCTTATGGTCGAGTTTACACTTATTGAGCCATGTAGGGCTAATAGAGAATAAAATAGCAGCGGAACAGAAATAACTTCAGCGTAGATCCCATCAATTCACCACAGGCAACCGACTGGAATCCAGACCTTAACGATCAGCAACCTTCGATGAACTCCTCCTCGAAAGTAGGCGTAGATTCCTCCTCTTTTGTAGGTTTGGGCGCAAGTTTTACAACAAGCGTGAGTACACAACCGTACTCGCAAATCATACCACAGAATGCAATTTATAGATGCAGGCTTATTCCAAAAGAAAAAGCTTATGTGGTTCTTTTGCATAAATGCAACATTTGCAATTGAATACAATAATAGATTGAAATGCAGTTCAAAACAAATAGACAATACTAATTTAATAGTTATTTTTACAAAGACACAAAGCTACACAGATTACTTCACATAACCACATGACTTAGATCACATAGCTCACATCCCAAACATTTTATGAAAACTACCCCTCGTGTGAAATCCCCGAGCATGTCCATGACCACGAACGCGGCTATTCGAATAGATTGATTTAACACTCTGCAGAGGTTGTACACTTTACCCACACGATACAACTAGTGTAGCAAGCACTAATCATAACAAAACGGTTCAGAAACTTCATCGTAACATTGACACTCCCGACGTGCTTACAAACCGCTATGCCAACCCAAACGAAGCGTTTTGGCATAACACACATCGTTGGACAGGGACACGGCGAACCGCCCCGTGATGCGACTACCTTATAGTACACACCTCCACCCATAGTCTAACCTACAGCCTGAGTAATCAATGCCAAGAATTCATAATCTACTAAGTTAGGCCCATCCCATCAGGCATGTGGTCGTACAGTAAGGCTTAGTTCAATGGCGCACAAAGTTAAGTCCTTAATTGACCAAGGCAAGACTTCCATTCTCTAACTATGCCACAAAAATCATCATTCTCATTCACATAGTCCACCATATCACAAAGCATTCACCACTTGTCTCAATCTAAAGCCTTTCCCACCCAGTTGGTTTTAGTGCAACACATGCTCTCACGAAGTAATAACACATAGCACACAGTTTTACACAAAGTTCCATAGTCGCTTAGTCAAATTTAATATTTGCAACTCAAATGAGATGTGAGACTCGTAGCATGGCTAAGCAATTGTACTCGCATCTAACCAACCCACGTTGGTGCTATAATATTACCAACTAATAAACCAATCTAGGGTGACAAGGTATTATGACATACAAGGCCAAGGTGTAATAACAAATTGGATAATAACTATGCCCAAAAGCATTTAAATACATAATTAAAGTAGAATGCAATACTTTGAAACAAAGTAATTTGAAAACTGGGTTCAAGATGATGAAATGTATGAATTGCCTTGGAAAAAGTCTAAGTACTGGTCTTGATCTTGAGGTGTTCCTTCTTCTCCAAAATTCCCCGACGAATCGACGTCTACTCGCAAACGAGACAATAAACAAAACAAATAAATAACAATGCAAAACAAACTCCAAAAATTAAATACAAATCTCATATAAATAGAGCTCGAATTTAGATAAATTTTTGGAATTTGAATGGGCTCAATCGGAGTTCGGATGCAAAAGTTATGGGCTATGGAAGTTTAAATCTAAAAGAAAAACCCTAAATTGGATTTTCTGGAATTTTGAATTATTTCTTAACAGAAAATCGGATTATTACGCAAGCATAACGTCGGCATGACATCAGCCTTGGAATTTCGGAATAAAACAAATCAGAGAAAATCCCGACATGTGGGACCCACATGTCAGTGTCTCGATGCATGAGGACTAGGTTCACGCCAGATTAGATCTGGGGTTCGGGTGGATCGTGCCACACACGCGCTGACAAGGCAGCCACGCACGTGACACATAGACGCGAAGGCTGAGGAGGCGAGCCATGCGGCGTGACACGTCACATCGACGAGCGGCGGCGCTCGGGAACCGATGACAACGGCGAATGGCGGCGACCCACCGGCGGTGAGTGGTACCGGCGTGTAGCTGGGGTTATTAAGAACCTCTGGGTGCAACTCGGGTGCTCGGGCGTGACGAGAGTGGCCGACGGCGAGGTTTAGGCGGCGGAGGGCTCACGAGCTCGACGGAATCGGGGCTCTGGCGGCGCCCGGTGAAACGGCGCCACCACGAGGTAGCGGCTCCGTGCGATCTTGGCGGTGCGAGATCATGAAGCTCGGCGATCGCGCGGCGGCGTGCGGGCTCGTCGGAGTTGGCGGTGGCGTCGATCGTTTCTCGAGCTTCTGCGGCGGCTAGGGTTCGACAGCGAGGCGGAGTGGCTAGGGTTGAGGCGCGGACGCAGGGGCTCCTCTCCTTTATACCGGAGGCACAGGAGAGTCGAGGCACGAATGCCAAATCGGGATAGCGCGGTGGCGGCGAATCCCTAACAGATTCGGAGGTGACGATGACGTGGCGGGGTGGGACCCACACGTCGCCGCCAGGGCTCGACGCGCGGCGCGTGTGCGGCGGCGCGGTACGCAGACTCAAAAGATCTGACCGTCCATCCAAGATCGAACGACCCAAAATCAATGGGACGTTCGGACCCCCAAACAGATCACGCGCATCTAGCCATCCATTCTTGATCGAACGGTGGAGGATGGGTTGAGCGCGCGGAGAGAGAGAAGAGGTTGAGAGACTGATAGGTGGGGTCCACCTATTAGCGAAGCGATGCAGCATGGCGAGCTAGGCGGCCGAATAGGATGGGTGGGTTTTGGATCTCGGGATCAAGCAATTTCTGAGATTTTAAATAGGTTTCTATTTTAGAAAATAGCAGAAATTCAAGATAGCAATGGAAAATAGCAAATAAACTCAGAAAAATTCTAGAAAATTCTAGAAAATATATCTGAGCACATAGAACCCAAATAAAATATTTTTGGCTATTGTTCATGTTGGAATTATTCACATTAAATATTTTTTATTGTAAAGTCCAATATTAAGCTTTTGAATTAAATTCAAATAAAACCAAATGGTGACTTTTCTTCCTACTAACTATTTAAAAGATTTTGAAACTCAGAAAATTGGGATGTTACATAGGGAATGTATGCAATTATTATTCATGCGAGGCTAGACAATGATAGCTTTATAGCTATTTTGCAGAAAGAAATATTGACAGTAAATACAATAAGTAGATTAAAAACGTAATTTAAAAGATTAATACATAAGTAATTCAATTCTTTGAAATAACTAGAGATCATCCCAACCAACAATTTCCACCATTTTAATGAAAACATCTACCCTTTGTGTGAAATCTCCGGGCATGTCTATAACCGGGGACACGGCTATTCGAATAGTTTTTACACTCTGCAGAGGTTGTACAACTTTACCCACAAGAGATAATTGACTTATAATGTCCGTCTGACACACTGCCGAATGTGTGCGACTAAGTCATTATCACAAGGCTTTTACAAAGCTCTGTTTTGACTCGGTTCTGCTCGCTAAGGATTCGCTTCTAACGGGTTTTACTCCTGCCAGATTCATGCCCCCTCTTGCGCCGTTCTCAACCAAAACAGAACCGACGCAAAGCATTGCTAATTAGTTAGCCCAGTCCACCCCATCCTGGACATGTGGTTGCACGGTATGAACAAGCTCAATGGTTCAAGGTTAAGTCCTTAGTTGGCTGCTCAGGCGAGACTAATCCACGTCCCAATGTGCGTTACGGCACCCACACTCACTACCGCCCACTCGCCCAAGCGTAAAATATTTTCGGTTCAACCCGGCCAAAGACCACCCTAACCTTGGCACAACATCTTTTAGTAATAGTGGTCGCGCCATAATTCCATAATTCCTTTAGACATGTTTATTCATACAAGCATGTGATCATGAGTCCCAACGTACAACTATAGCATGGCTAAGCATAATACGATACATGTGTTGGTGATTTTGTTGGTGATATGCCCTAGAGGCAATCATGGAGATGATTGTATCACGTCTATGTTTATGAGTTCTTGAATAAATGTTATTCTGTTCCTTGAATGAATCATTAGTTATGAAGATCAACGAGTATGTGACTTGTTGGTGAAACATTTCGACTTATATGATGTCGTTCTAAAAGTATCCCTGGTCGAATATCACTGATCGAAACACCAATGACTCTACGACCAGTACATGTATTGATTGATGATCATGTTTCACCGGTCATGGATATAGGGATATCGAATCAATAATGTAAACACATGTTAGAGAACATGGGGTTGGATTGACCCACCTTGGGACACTATAAAGATTGTTATGATTCCATGTGTCATTAGTTGGTCTCAAGCAATGATGATGTATAATCCTTAGACACGAGATCGGCATAGTTCCTACATGTGTAATAGCACTCTTAGGGGTTGCCAAGCATTTGCAGAATCGGGTAGTTATAAAGGTAGCTTTGGGTATGCTATGAAACATGCGGAGGGATGTGGCCCATCGGTCGAATATGGGATTTGCCCTCCTAACATAACGGGAGAGATGTCTCGGGCCCTCAAGTGATCGGATAAAGAAAGTGCATGGCCATGCCACTAGTAGTCGAAGTGTTCGACCACATAAGGTTATCAGACAACTTGATCGAGAAAATATTGAAGATCCATGGATGACACATTATCTCACTGGAGTTCAAACCGGATATCGTGAGGCAAAGGGAGAATACTAGAGTAAGTCACTTAGTTCGATCGGATCCAAACAAGTCGTATGGTGATATGAGCAAGTCGTGGCGATCGAGCGAAATCATAGAGTGGTTGAAACACGGTCGTAAGGAGTTACGAATCGAGTGCGTGACCGAATCGAATCGGTCGTATAAAGATAGGACACAGTCGTAAGTGATGAGGACCTAGTCGTAGATCATATTGCATTAAGGTTCGTCCGATATAATTTGTGTGTATTTGGGAATCGCTATGTCCTGCTAGGGACCACTACGACTCGTGGTCGGAAAGGTTTCCGAGTCACAACCGATTACACATAAACCTAACGGGTCACACACTTAATGGGATGAAACAAACTAGTATGAATACGATTTGTAAAACGTGTTCGGATAGAATCTGACACGGGGGCACTATATAAGGAGATGCTTGAGGCTAGTACGGCATGGACAAGAGAGACACATGAGTTGTTTCCACCGAAACCCTAGCCGCCATCTTCTTGAGAGAGCCTTCCGTGCGACTTGGTGCTAGCACACCGCGCGGTTGTTCCTTCTTCAGGACGTGTGGATACCGTAGAGGCGCTACTGCGGTCGTTGTTGTGCTGAGGACGATCCGCGATCTTCACAAGGAACTGTGGAGGCTGCTGGAGGAGACGATCGACTACGAGGACGTTGGACGATCATCTACGACCACTACATCGGCACATTCATCGTCGGACTAGGCTGCTTCGACTCTACTTCCGCTGCACTGCGCGTCTGGTGGTAATGATCTACGATCATCTATCTTGCTTGGCTTCCTGGTTTATGTGGTAGAATTTTTATATTGTTGCTAGTGTAGCCTACCCGTATCCCTACAGATTTATCAATATCCAACTAAGATAGTACATCCTATGGTGTCCAAGGGATAATGTCATTCAAGGATACATGTCATTTGTAATTTTTCAAGGGAGCATACATCAATTAGGCAATTATCTACTCCCGAAACCATTTAATATAAAGCTAGTAATGTATGTTTATATCAAATAATATAGTTTTGTAAAAGGGGTTCAATATGATCAAAGGTCTATGATTTGCCTTCGTTGAAGAGTTGAGGTGCTTCGGTCGTCGGGTCCAAGAAATCTTCCGAAACGCTGGAATCTACACGTGCGAAAAGGGCTAAATAAATAAAATAACTCCAAATAAATTCTAAATAAATACCAAATTAGCACTAACAGCAAGAGGAGGATTTTAGATGAATTTAGAAATTTGAATCACTCAAATCGGAGTTCGAACGAAGAAGTTACGGCCTCGGAAGATTGGAAATCAAGAAAAAGGAATTTTCTTGATTTTTGGAATTATTTTTCTAAAGGAAAAGGGATTTATTGCGCCAGCTGACGTTAGCGGTGGAATTTAAATTTTCGACCAAATTATTTTTCAACGGGAAATCCCAGAAAAATCCACGTGGCGCTGATCGAGCCGCGTCGGCAAAAAGGGTGGCGTGTGGCCCGAGTAGTGCCACTGGATCGCCACGCGCGCGCCACGCGTCGGACCGAAGCGGCACTCGGGGCCCGATGGTCGTCGGCGATTGGCTGGGCTCCGGTGGCCGACAAGGGCACCCAGAGGGAGAGGAGCTCACGGCGAAGCTGGTGCGCTAGGTCCCGAGGACGCGGTGGCACTCGAAGATCGTCGGCGGCGAGGAAGAAGAGGCGGCGGTGGCGGTTGAAGGTGGAGGAGGAGCCCCGGTGCGCACGGGGAAGGTCTTACTGACGCGGTGCCGGAGGTGGGGTCGGAGGCGGCGGAGGAAGCTTGGCGGTGGCGAGCTTCACTGCCGACGGCGGCTTTTCGCGAAATCCGGTGAAAAAGGAGCGAGAGGGAGAGAGTGAGTTGGGTAAGGAGCTCGAGGGGCACCCGGTGCTCTCCTTAAATAAGCACGGGGAGCTCCAGAGAGGGGGGCGGCTCAACGGTGTGCTGCGGCGGTGGGGGTCCGGCGAAGGGACACGCGCGGCGCGGAGGTGACAAGACACGAGAGCACGCGTGGGTGGTGGCAGCGGGTGCGGCGGCGCACATCGCACTCATTGCGCGTGTCAGGGTGGCGGCGATAGGGCAGACGCGGCCGGAGCAATAGCGCGACACGCGCGCTGGCGCGACGCGCGATGAAGTCCGGAGAAGAAGACGACGCGAGACGGCGGCGATAAGGCGAGCCACCGATGCGAGGCGGGGAGCGAAGCGAGGGCGCGGCGCGACGATGGCGCCGTTGGATTTTGATCGAACGGCTCAAAATGAGCGAGGCGATCGGAACTCCGGACGCACTGACGCGATCGTGACCGTTGTATCGCGATCAGACGACTCACGATGGGGGAAGGCGCGGGCGCGCGCACATCGGTCTAGAACGGGCCGCGGGGAGGGAAAGGGGATTGGGTTGAGGGAGAGAATTCGGCCCAAAGCTGTTTAGGGGATTTAAAAGGATTTCTGAATAAAGAAATCCCCAAAAACAAAAAGGACTTTTAGAAATTAGCTAATAAAGTCTAAAAATTTTAGAAAAATTCACAAAAGTCTCTTGAATTATTTAGAACTTAACAAAAATACTTTTAACTATACTTTAGTTTTTAGTTTTGCAAACAAAATATATTTCGACTTCAACCAAAAGGAAAAACCAAATCTAAAATCTAGAAAAAGCAAGAAAAGACTTAAAATCCAAATAAAATCCAGAAAACTCAAATAAACTAACTTTTTAATTTAATCGAAGTTTGATTATTTCAAATTGAATGTTTTTTTATTTCTAAATTTCAATTGAACTTTTGCAACTTAAACCAAATGGTTATTTTTAAATTTTTGAAAATTTTCAAAGACTCTGCAAATTAGGGATGTTACAGGAGAAGGAGGAGGGGCGGCGGGGAGGAGTAGTGGGAGGTGGCGGCGCGTCGGGGTGGAGGAGGGAGGCGGCGCGGCCTCGCTAGAGCCGAAGAAGGAGGCACGCGCGGGAGGAGGAGGCGCTAGATGCGGGCGGGTGGGAGGCGACGGTGGCTCGGGGAGGAGGAGGGAGGGCGGCGCGTCGGGGGTGGAGGGAGGGGGAGGAGTGGGGCGGTGCGACCTTGCCGGCGCGGGAGGAGGAGGCGCTCGCACAGGATGAACAGGCTTGTGGGCCGGGGGAGGGGGCGGGGGAGGGTGTTTTATCTGATGACATTTGGCGGGTAAATACCCCCGAAGTTCGGGGGTAAATTCGAAAGTGAAGTCGTGGGAATCCGCGGGGAAGAGCAGCTTCCAGCTTTCTCCCATTGAAACGAGCGGCTTTCAAAAGTTAGTCGTTTAGAACAGCTTTCAGCTTTCAGCTTTTTCAGACGAAAACCGAAAGCCGAAACCGTTCCAATTGAACCTTATATGCTAGGACACTTTACTACCGCTTCTTGTGTTTCCCCCGCGCACCTTGGCGCGCAAACCCCTAGTTAGGATGAATTCTGAGCACCAACGGGCCTAATTCTGCCCCCATTCTCCTCTTTCTACTGCATCTACACGTGTCACGCCCTGTGCCCCCCTCTTAGCTGTTGCCTGTTCAATCCGCATTTCAGGATCCTATTGGATGGCAGCGTCGTTATTTATTCCAGTAAGGAGGGTACTATGGGAAGGTGGTCTCCCTCCTCGTCGGCCCGTTGCTCCGAGGCGGTTTCCCGTTGTTAGCGTCAACGACGAAACCCGGCTCTCCACCTTACAAGAACACCCCTAACTATTCATATAATTAGACCTCCCTATTCTCTGATACAATATTCATTGCAAAGAACCCCTTCCTTTAACTGGATCGGGCAATGACACGGCGGGAGAATTGCCTAGCTCGCAGCAATGTCATGTAGTATGTGAAGAGCTGCAGTGGAAGACCTTGTGAGGTGAAAGTAAGAAACCCAAATACATTTTCCACGAACAACTCCACTTTACGAAAGAAATGCTATACGAAATTAAACAATGAATGACGGAATTGCCATCCCCGTGTACAGAATATGTTGCAGCAATGAGTTCATGAGGTTTGCTTTGTACTTTTTTTTTTGCTAAAAATGTCAACACGCCTTCACCTGGTTCATAATATACATCATGTTTGATCTTTCGGTTTTAACCCGTGGCGGACCCAGAAATGGAGCAAGAGGTGTTAGCAGTGGAAGCGATGAGTACCTGGAGCTCCGAAGGACAAGAGTGAGAGAGGACGACAGTCGGAGGGTGGGTTGGACCGGTGCTACAACACCGGTAGCACCGGCCCTACGTCCGCCCTTGGTTTTAACAATAAAAAATAGTGATATCTTCAAAGGATCTGTTTGGAATGCATGTGCTTTCTAGAAGTTTCATATGAATTTTGTTGGAAATAGCTCCCGCAAAGATCCCATAAAATCTTAGCCTCTTCCGAGGACGTGTTTACCTGATGCTACCACTTGTCCTAAATAATGCTCAAGATATTTTTTTTACTCGAGATATGTTTAGTTTGAGCTTGAGGAAGCCCAATCGGATTTTGATTGTGTAACACCCTAGCTCCAAATCAGCTTAGATCTGCCTGCGCATGCAGAATAAACCACACACTTGTACCAACCTCGTTTATATTTTCGTCCCTGCTTCGTATAAAATGGTTAATCCGAGGGTTAAAATGCATTTAACTCTAAGGTTTATATATTGGTGCAACTGTTGCTCAACTAGCCAAAGATGATTAAATTCCTAACTCTCATGCTAATGCTCCTATATGGGTTCAATTCATCCCACTCTTAGGCCGGGCCTCACAGATCATAAACTTTATCTCATAAAAATACGAGTCATAGAGCACTTAATACTCTCTCTGTTCTTTTTAAGTGACGTTTTTCAGGGTTTTCAAATCCCACGGTCAAAACTAATTCAGGGTTTTCAAAAATCCAACTAATAAATAAAAGGGGATTGGATCATAAACTAATTCAAAGCGATTTTACAACTCAAACATGTGGGGTAAATGACGGCAGGAGGTAACTGAATTTTCATCTAAGGAGAGGGTATATGATCAAATTTTCCTAAATAAAATTGCAAGCCCTTTTATTGCAAAACAACCTCTCCCTCACCCTCCATTAAAACATTTACCCACCCCACCACTCAAATTTTATTATTTACCTTTACTCCCCCAAATAAAAGCAAATCCCTCCCCCCTTCTCTCTCGCCCGCCGCCTATTTTTCTCTAACCAAATCTGATCGGTCACCCCCACAGCCCATACCCACACGAGAGCCCCATCTAGGGTTAGGGTTTCGCGGCCATGGACGAGACGGCGGCGGCGTCAGAGGCGAGGAGAAGGTGGGTGCAGTGGGAGGAGGTCGTGGTGTCGAACGACCGGGGGCGGCGCCTGGTGCACTACTACCTCCGCACCGCGCCCGGCGGCGGCGGTGGCGGCTGGGGGGAGAGGGAGCTGGCTGTGGTGGGGCGGGAGCGGAGCCCGCGGCACATGTCGTACGCGGTGCAAGGGCGGTTCCTGCGCTCGCTCGCCGCCGCCGGGGCCGGGGCGGCCGCGCCGTCGCCGTCTCGGTCGCCGGCGGCGGCGGAGGGCACCCCGCGGAAGTGGCGGTCGAGGCGGGAGGTCGTGGACTGGCTGTCCTCGCTCGTTTCCGGTAAGATTTGTGCGCCCGCCTGCCTGGTTTTTTTGGGTGTTTGAGCGGAAGATTTGGGTGTCCGAGGGCCGTAGCGTTTGTGGGATTTGGGTGTCCAAGGGCCGTAGCGTTTGTGGGATTTGGGCGTCGTTTTTCCCGATTTGCAGGGGGACGGGCTGGCTTGGTTCGTACTCTATGCGTCTTGTGCTTAATTTTTGCGTGTTTTAATGGGATTTGAGATGCAAACATGGCGTTTTTATGTTTCTGCTTCGCTTCTCTGCCTGTTCCGATGCGTTTTAGGCTTGCGTTTTGCGGTTTTTTTCGGTTACGTGACTTACGTCTCGGATTGTTTGGCTATGGTAGATTGTTTCGTGGATTTTAAGCCATTTCCGCAGAGATACGCGGTTGGGCTGTTGATTTGGATATGGGAGTCTCGGTTGTTGTTCATGATTTCCGACTATTTCCCTGTTTGGCTATGGTAGATTGTTTCGTGGATTTTAAGCCATTTCTGCAGAGATACGCGGTTGGGCTGTTGATTTGGATTTGGGAGTCTCGGTTGTTGTTCATGATTTCCGACGATTTCCCCCAAAAATTGCAATTCTATTGCCTTGTTTCGCTTGTTCTGTCCTTTGGAAGAGCGCTTTGCGCTATCGAATCGTTTGAATGGTCTGCTTAATGCGTGGACCGGATCTGTTGTTCCTGTGTGACGCGCTTCCTTTTCTGTGCCTTTAGCTGATTGTGGCGGCTAGGGTTACGGCAGATAACTTAGGATCAGGTTCACGGTACGTCTTCGGATGCTGTAGTTCCATCTATTGCGACGGCTAGCCTGATTTGAGGAAGAAAACATCCAACTTTCTTGTATTTTTTGTGCCGTATCTACGTCCGTTGGGACATTCTAGAATAGAAACTTGCTATTTTTACAAACACAATCGGCTGGCTTTAGTTTTTGTTCTGATTAGCCGCTTTTGGTTAGGTTGCATCTCTTGCCATGGTGGGTTTGATTCTTGTCTAGTTTTATCTGGAAAACAGGAAGACCAGTCTTTTGTGTTGCGTCCAATTTAGATGGCCCTTGAGGTAGTGTTCAGCTTTTTCCAAGGCGCCTTTTAGTCTTTTACCTCTTATGATCCACAAACCTGCCTTCTTCGATTGATTTGATTACAGACGGGCTTCTTTGATTGATTTGATTGCAGGCGGGCATGTCATGCAGTCTCATGCTAGTATTGGAAGTATTGTATTTGGTTAGCTGTCTACCGGTTTTTGAGTTTTTGGTCAAACTACTAATTTGGTTACTTGCAAAACTCATGCCTTCTCCTTTTCCATAGGATTATGGAGAATACAGGTGTGACCCAGTGGAAGCCGCAGCTGGCTTCCTTTTTGGTTCAATTGTGTAAGCTTGCATTTGGAAATATAGAGAAAAAAAGCAGCAGCAGCGTGAATTGAAAGTCAAATCAGGTGCCATTTTGATCTTTCTTCCTTATGGCCTCCCTTGAGGCCTCCATGGAATCAATCCATATATAATGCATGCTTCAATAATACGCCAAATAGTTACGTGAGAGAATCTTCCAGTTATTTCTGGCAATGGGCTTTGTGGTGGAAACGCTTTGTATGACTTGCAGCATGCCGGCATATTAACTTACATTTGGATGAAGTGGCATAACAGGGCATCCAATATTTGTAGTTTGAATATGATTTTTAAAATGAAAAGTTAAAACCAGGTCATGCTTGCTTCTAAATGTTCTTCTTGGTCTCTAGTTATGCGTGCTTGGCCCCCTTCCTTTTTGTTTCCTTTGTTTTCTTTGTTGTGTGGCTTTCATTTGGATCATGGGTTGTATGCTTCTTTTTTTATAGTAATGCTTCCATGCGGAGTCCCATTGTGGCTGACTTGTATTGGTAAATTTCTTATTGTGAATGCTGCCTTTGCAGGTTGTAATTACGTCCCCTCCTCAACGGCTAATAGGTTCCATGGAAATTCGTATGATGACAATGATGTAGACTTCACTGATGTTGTTGCTTCAAAGGTACAGAGTTATTTCGGGATTATTTATTGTATTTTCGTATGTGTCGAAATCTCTCTGATAATTCCCTGTTTCTAATGCATATTCTTCTATCCGTGCTCAGGACATTTCTCCTACTTCATTAGTTAGGAAAAAATCGAAGGACTTCACATGGTTAGGTCCTGCATGGTATTGCCCAAAACGATGGAAGCACTACAGATCTTTCTGTCGTAGGGGAATTACTATTTCGGTATGTCCATCACCGTCACCGATCATATTGATGTATTTTTTTACTTATCAGTATGTTTTCCACTGAACCTTGCCTTTAATCAAGAAATAAGGATAACATCATAACATGCTGAGTTGAACTAAATCAGTAGTGGATGGAACAATGAACACATACTAGCACCGTAAATACAGGCTGACTTGAAACTGAAATTTATAAAAATATGATACGATTACGAGTCATGGCAATTTTGCGAGATTGAGCTGGATCAGTTATAGGGGGAAAAAGCTATGATCTTCTGTAGTTAGCTTCTTTTTTTGGTTGTAATATCTTGTGTTCATTCTTTCTTTTACTGGGAGATGATACGTGAGTACCTTTTGGTATTATAAAACATTTAAAATAGATGAAGTTTGTATGTTAAACACTCATTACTAGTAGTTTAAACTTTTAAATGTTGAACCTTGGTTGATACAAGTCTCTGTTATCTTCATAGGTGCATAATTTTGTCTATATCATGAGCGAAGAGAAGAAGAGACTCATTGCCTATGTGGAGGATCTATATGAGGATACAAATGCAATCAACATGGTCATGGTACGATGGTTCGACAAAGTTGATGAGGTTGGTGTTGAATTGCCCTCGGATGTTTGTGACAGAGATATTTTCTTTGCCCTTGGACTTCAAGATCTCAATGTTGAATGCATTGATGGATTGGCTGCAGTCCTGAGTGCTCAGCACTTCGAGAAGTTTCAGAGTGGCACCAAACATTGCTATTGGCAGCCTTATCTTTGCCGTCTACAGATCGATAATGATGATGTCAAGCCTTTTGACATCACCCAATTGCAAGGGTATTGGAGCCAGGATGTGCTTAGGACCATGTTTAATGCTGCTTCTTCTCTAAAGGTACGTTTCAAGGTCACTAAAGGTGGATCTGGTTCAGATGGAGGGCAGAAGAGGAAGCGTGATGCATTCAATGATGATACTAATCCACAGAAGTGTTTTCCTTCTGGTGGGTTTGGTTCTGATTCTCACAAGAATGATTTGGAGCATAACCTTGAAAAACAGCTATACCCTGGTTGCAATGCTGAAGTCCTGTCACAGGATAGTGGTATAAGGGGCTGTTGGTTTAGATGCTTCATCTTAAAGAGGCACAGCGATAAAATCAAGGTGCGATACCAAGATCTTCAGGATGCTGATGAGACAGGAAATTTGGAGGTATGTTTAGTGTAATTCTATATAATCAGTTTTTTGCCGCTAAACTGGATTATTGAGCTGATCTTTGACCTAATTTTGTTCTGCAGGAGTGGGTTTTGCTAACAAGGACGGCTAATCCTGATCAGTTGGGCATACGCATCTCTGGAAGACCAATGGTTAGACCACACCATGTGCAACATAGCAAGGGCCCATGCTCCTTTGATATTGGGGCCATTGTTGATGCATGGTGGAATAGTGGCTGGTGGGAGGGGATTGTATTGCGACGGGGAAATGATGGACGTCTACAAGTTTATTTTCCAGGTAACTACATTCTCTATTGCTATCAAAATTTATGTGTGCTTCTCGTGATCATTAACGAACGTAGTGTTAGTAACATTGGAGCTCCAGAACTTACCTTCATACGTTGTTTACCACAGGAGAAAAGCGAGTAGCTGATTTTGGTGAAGATGATTTGAGGCATTCACTTGACTGGGTTGGTGGTAAGTGGAATCCTTTGAAGGAAAGGAAAGATCTCACGTGCCAGTTGTCCCCTACTTCAGAGTGTGAAAAAGGAGGCTTGATTAGCACACTCGTTTCGCAAGAGGATAATCCATCTCCAAAACCAGAATGTGACGATAGGTGTGATGACAAACCTTTGGGCAACAAGATTTCACGAGGTCAGAAACGTGTTCTGGCTGACCTCACAAATGCTCTGAAGTTTGATAACCTGAAATGGAGGGCAAGAAAGCGGAGTAGGAGATCTGGCTCGAAAAGGCAGTCAGACACTAGCAGCGGCAGCAGCAGCCAGGGAGACATGGAGGAGTCTAGCCCCTGTGGAAGTTTTGTGGTGCTTAATTCAGTGCCTGACGAAGAAGTATGCAAGATCAGCGGAGAACCACTTTTCATGGGGGTGTCAGCCGGTTTCCAACTTGGTGATGTCCAGATGAAAGCCTACTAATACCATTCGACGTCTGACTTGTTTATGCTCTTCCTTTCTGGATTTCAACAGCCTCGGCGAGATGCGAGTTTGGTGCATCCCCAGGTTTTTGCGTCGCCTCTACTGGGATCCAGATCTTGAGAATTCTGAAAGCTCATTCGCCCCAGGACTAGTACACTATTGTATGTATTACTGATCTAGAGAAATTTTGCCTTTTTGCTATCACATTATAGGAATCGATAGGAGTAAGAATGGCTGAGCTCTGATTCCAGTTCGGCAGTTTCTAGTCCTTGTTTTTGGGTTTACGTTCCAACAATCCATCTCCCTCCAGTTAAATTTATTCCTCCACCGTTACAGATGCTGTGCTTGTCTCTTATTTGATGTTACACAAGACCCTGCTCCGAAACGGAAGCATCTGTACTTGGATTTTGTTGTTAAGCCCATCCATTGTTATTTCTTAATTGTGCTCCTCCCTTTAAGTGCAGTGATGTTCCCCAAGCCTCAGCTCTAGCTGTATCATGGCATGTTTTCTTCCAGTTATTCGAAGGCAAGTTGCAGTGCCGTTGCTGCAAAGTCGTCGTAGTTGGTGGCGGCCTGGAAGAAGAATCTACTAACCCCGCCCTAGTGGTCTGAACGTGTGTGGTTTGACATGTTTCACTATGCGCCTACCTCTTCACTTTCCAACCTACTCTCTACCGCCTTCTCTGCCTCTCTTCGTCGTAGAAAGGTAGAATTGGACGGTCAAACCGGCGGCCATAATTTCCTAGTGTGAAATGTAGAGCAAAAAAGGCATTTTCCCAAGATTAGTAGCACATGTCCAGAGGGTTAGTAGCACAAAGGCAGAAGGGAAAGGCTAAGAAGCTAGGGCAAGGACCACCATTCGTGCAAGCCAGCCTGCCGGCGTCGTTGGACCAGAATCTGATTCCAATCCCCAGCAAGGGCAAGGCACGCTGGGTGTCCGTCCACTAGGAAGGGAATAAACAAGCTCAGAGGAAGAGGGTCCAAAGGAAAAGCCAAGCAAGCATCAATCCGGGTCCTCTTAGCCCCAGCTGCCTGCCACCACTCCCCCTCCCTTGCAAACTTCTACTTCCACCTCTTCACATTCCCCTTTCTCCCCCGGCATCGCCGCCGAGAGGAGCGATTCATGAGCGACAAGGTAACGATGGCGATCGACGGCTATATATGCGCTGCAAAGATCATCATTTCTCTTGTGCGTGCGTGCGTGCGTGCGTGCAGTTCTACTGCATGACCGTCAGGATGAACATCGACTGCAACGGGTGCTACCAGAAGATCAGGAGAGCTCTTCTCCAGATGCAAGGTAAAAAAAAAAAAACAGAGAGAACCTGCAAGAAATCACCGCATCACCTCTTTCCATTCGGTGATCTTCTGGTAATAAGCTCCAAAAAAGTTACCATGCTTCAAAACGACCAAGTGCCTACTCCTACTTGTGATCTTACTTTGCGACCTGTGTGCAAATAAGAAGACCTGGAGAGCCACCCGATCGACCGGAAGCAGCACCTGGTGAGCATCCGCGGCGCGTTCGTGCCGCAGGACGCCGCGATCAAGCTCCGCAAGAGGACCAACCGCCGCGTCGAGATACTCGAGGTCAAGGAGGACGACGCCGGCGACGGCCACCGGCCCTGAAGGAGCAGGCTAGCACGGCCGGGCAGCCTCTTCGTTGCACCGTACGTGCCGGCGTCGCTTGCTCCCTTTCGGTTCTGGCAAGCACACGCGCTCCCTTTAGTAGTCCACCACATTACTACTACTCCTTTTGCTTTACTTCACCGTGATGTTTGGACATCTCGATTCTTAGCGCCAGGCTATAAATATTATCTTGTGTTACACGTCGCGGCATTGCCTTACGTCTTCGTGTCCTTACACCTCGCCACAAAACGGCAAGGCGAGCGCAGCTGGAGCTGCCAGTCTCGGTGCTGCCCACGAGCTGACGGCGAACTGCTGATGAAGATGAACTGCCATTCTCCCATGCATAGTCCCATCTCATGTACGAAGCCCTCATAGTTGAAATTGATGCAGCCAGCTGTGAACAAAGACATACGTAGTCGTCTAGCATTCTAGCTGCTGCTACTACTACTACCACCACCATATATAGAGCAGGACAGTTTCACAGAGATTGTATAGTCGTGCCTGATAGGTTCTCGTTGTAATTGGTAGTTCCTTTTATGCGACCATCGTGAGAGCATGTACAATAGATTTATGTCAGTCGTCTATAGCCTCTGCCATATAAGATTTTTGCTAACGTGAATGAAAGAGAATGAAGAGAGAGAATATTACTGTCTACAATCCTGCAGCCGACTATAGTACCAGAATCAAGAAAAGCATTAAAGATTGTGTGTTGTCCACAATCATATAGCCGATTGTATCACCACGACCCATTGTATGAGCTGTTTTTAGTGCTGTCTATAAGTGACATGTATAGTTATTATAGACAACAGCTGTCTGTACCATTGTACATACCCTGAAATGGGGTGGTACCAGACTCCTTTAACGGTTAGATCTCACGCTACCTATGAGAAGGTTTCTATCAGGTACACATAATCCTGATCCTGGTTTCCATCATCATATCAGGTATGCGTACAATCCTAATCCTAATATGCTACCAACCCCAACTACACAAGATGCTTTCGAATTGATTTCACTTCAAAAGGTGTGATAGGGAGGAGGATGGATTTTGTGCACCTACCGTTCACTTTGTCCTAGGGATTTGCACCCTAACTCTGTTGATTCAAATACAAGAATTTATAATCCATCTAATACATTATATTGTACACACGGGTAGTGAAGTGGAGTGAACTGGAAATAATCAAATAAGCATTAAGCATAGAAAGCAACTAGACTGAACATATTATCATTCTTCTCTATCCTCCATATATAATTCATGGCTGAAGACTGAACATTGGTCGAACAACGTCTCGAGTCAACGTGCAACTCTTAAGAGTCAATGTCTTTCCTTCACAAAGAAAATGCACTAAAAATTCCGAGTCAAATAGCTTAACAATGCTACAAGAGTCTGAACCGGCATGCATTTCCCAGTCTAAACGCACACAACATCAAAACGTTCAATCCGCATCTTCAAGACTGCTAGCAACATCATTACATATTACATTTTTAAAAATAAACAAAAAGGCTACACGTCCTAATGTCAAAATTGAATTATCATCATCCAACTGTGGTGTATTTCTGGTTGCCCAGTCCAAATAGATTCTCAGACAGTTTTGGGGCCGTTAGAGGAAGAACCATGGGTGCTGGGGCCACGAAATTAGCAATCTTCTGATGAGCATGGTACCTGAACGGATCACATAACAACAAACTGTGTGCGTAATACTTAGGCTAAACATGATTAACCCTAGCTTATACATGAACACCTAGATCAAAACTTAGTGCGGAAACGTGAGAGCTTACCCGAACTTGAAGACGCCATGAGTATGGTGATCTGATGGTGTAGATGTGTCGGTGGAGAGGCCGGGAGGTGTTGAGGGGTCGGTGTAGGTGCGTCGGCGTTCGTAGAGGTGGCCGTGGACGAGAGCGATGGTGTTCGGTCTTCGTTCACCTCTGCACACGTTCTAGATCGGGTTCTGTTGGGATGTCGTGGTGGCCAAGAACAACCTAGTTCATTGCCCTGCCGAATTCCCTTTTTAATCTAGCGCAAGGTGACCGGGACCCAAACCAAAACCGTTTTGGTCGCGCCTCCGATCAGGGCGCGGTGGAGACGAGGTCTCCTGTGGATCTCGGGATTGCGTTAGCCGAAGATCAACCCAATATTCTCCCTTTTGATCGTAAGGCTAACATCATAAGTCCACTCTCAATAAAATAGCATACCAAGATAATGCGTCGCATAGCCAATGTAGTGCCATACAACCACAGTATCTATAGTGTACTATCCTATCTTGAAATGGATATTCATCATACTTAATGGGAGTTGGTTTTCTTTAAGGTCCTTTTGTCCAAAATCAGAGGCTTTCCAATAAACCCATGCCGGCAACATGATCACGAAAAATATTGGGTGGTAAGCCTTTAGTAAGCGGATCCGCAAGCATTGACTTAGTACTAATATGCTTGATACTGATGGTTTGATCCTGGATTCTATCTTTCACAACATGATACTTAATGTCAATGTGTTTGGCAGCACCACTTGACTTGTTGTTACTTGCATAAAAGACTGCGGGTTCGTTATCGCAGTATAAGGTGAGTGGTTTCGAGATACTGTCTACCACTCTAAGTCCCTGGATAAAATTCTTAAGCCATACAGCCTGCCCGGTGGCCTTATAACATGCCACAAACTCAGCTTGCATCGTTGAAGATGCCGTAAGGGTCTGTTTGGAGCTTTTCCACGAGATAGCTCCCTGAGCTAGTGTGAAGATATAACATGACGTGGTTTTCTTAGTATCAACACATCCCGCAAAATCTGAATCTGAATAACCAACGACTTCAAGGTTATCAGAATTCTTATATGTGAGCATGAAATGCTTAGTAGCTTGTATATAGCGCAAGACTTTCTTAACGGCCTTCCAGTGGTCCGGTCCTGGATTTGACTGATATCTGCCAAGCATCCCGGTTATAAAAGCTAAATCAGGGCGTGTGCATACTTGAGCATACATAATGCTTCCGACAGCTGAAGCATAAGGAACCGACTTCATCTGATCAGTTTCATATTGGTTCCTTGGACATTGAAATGTCCCAAACTTATCGCCCTTAACAATAGGAGCAGGCGAGCCAGAGCACTTATGCATATTGTATTTCTTCAGTACTCTGTCAACGTATGCTTTCTGAGATAAACCTAATATTCCTTTGGACCTATCTCGGTGAATCTCAATGCCAAGAACATAAGAGGCATCACCAAGATCCTTCATATCAAAATTAGATAAAAGAAATCTCTTGATCTCAAACAGCATATCCTTATCACTGCTGGCTAATAAGATGTCATCCACATAAAGCACTAAGATGGTGAATTTACCCCCCTTAAACTTAACATATATGCAATTATCAACTTCATTTTCTTTAGAACCAAAATTTCTTATTATCTTATCGAATTTGAGATACCACTGCCTTGACGTTTGTTTCAAGCCATAAATTGATTTCTTAAGTCGACATCCCATATGCTCCTTACCTTCCACGACAAAACCTTCCGGTTGAGCCATGTAAACATTTTCTTGCAATTCGCCATTAAGAAATGCCGTTTTAACATCCATCTGATGCAGCTCTAAGTCATAATGAGCTACTAGTGCCATTACGATTCTGAATGAATCCTTAGTTGAGACAAGAGAAAATATGTCATTATAGTCAATCCCCTCTCTTTGTGAGAAGCCTTTTGCTACAAGCCTTGCTTTGAACCTTTCGATATTTCCCTTAGAGTCATGCTTGGTTTTGTAGACCCATTTACTGACCCTCTTGTTTTGACTCGTCAGGAATTTCTACTAGGTCCCATACATCATTAGTGCTCATAGACTTTAGTTCATCCTTCATGGCATCAAGCCACTTAGGAGAATGTTCACTCATCATGGCCACCTTATAAGAGGTGGGATCATCTACCTTCCCTATATCATTAATATCCTCATTCATATATACAACATAATCATTTGGGATGACAGATCTTCTCTCCATTGTGATCTTCTAATAGGTTCATTAGCTATTACAGGAGACTGCTGAGGCTCATCATTAGGTGCAACATTAGGAATTTCAGAGACCTCAACAGTGGGTGCAACAACAGTATTTTCTACTGGAGGTGCAACCACCTGAGGCACAGGAATAAAGGTCTCTGTGATAAGCGGTGAAGGAACGTAAACCCGCTTCTCCTCAAGATCTATTTTTCTGGGCTCCAGCTCCTCATTATTCTCTAAGAACACAGCGTGCCTTGTTTCTACAAACTTAGTTGTCCTATCAGGACAGTAAAAACGATACCCTTTGGATCTTTTAGGATATCCAATAAAATGACAACTTATCGTTTTAGGGTCTAATTTCCCAATATGTGGATTAAATATCTTAGCTTCAGCACGACAACCCCACACTCGTAAATATTTCATACTCGGTTTCCTCTTAGTCCATAATTCATAAGGTGTCTTAGGCACTGATTTGCTGGGAACCCGATTGAGAATATGTGCAGCTGTCTTTAGTGCTTCCATCCACAAATTAATTGGTAAACTAGAGTGGCTGAGCATGCTCCGTACCATATCCATAAGTGTACGATTGCGTCTCTCAGCTACTCCATTCTGCTGAGGTTCACCTGGCATAGAATACTGGACAACAATGTCATTTTCTTGAAGAAACTTAGCGAAAGGGCCAGGAATTTGTCCATAAGAGGCATGTCTTCCATAATATTCTCCCCCACGATCCGATCTTACCACTTTAATCCTTAGGTTGTGCTGATTTTCAACTTCAGCCTTAAATATCTTAAATTTGTCAAGTGACTCAGATCGGTCTTTAATGGGAAAGATATAACCATAACGGGAGAAATCATCAGTGAATGTGATAAAAGAATCAAAACCATCCACTGATGTCACAGGAAAAGGACCACAAATATCAGTATGAATTAATTCTAAAAGTCCTGTGCTGCGAGTAGCTCCCTTCTTTATTTGCTTCACATATTTTCCTTTAATGCAATCAATGCAGTGGTCTGAGTTAGAGAAATCTAATGGGTGGAGAATCTCTTCCTTAATGAGACGCTCCATTCTCCCCTTCGAAATGTGGCCTAAACGACAGTGCCACAATTTCGAAGAAGTCTCATTTTTCTTTTTACACTTAGCTTCACATACATTCAAGGATACAGGAGATTCATTAAGGGAAAGCATATAAAGTTTGTCTCGTATAAAAGCAAGACCAATATCATTAGAATTAAACGTAATAATACATTTATTATCACCAAAAATACATTTAAAACCTTCATCGTCCAACAAAGAAACTGAAATCAAATTCCTCCTAATAGAAGGAATATAAACTACATTATTGAGACGAAGCGAGAAGCCGTTGTCTAAGACTAATGTAATTGATCCTATTGATTCGACTTTGGCTTCCTTTCCATCCGCGACTCTAAGGTTTCGCTCCCCCTTTCTTAGTGTTCTCGCGGTATGAAATCCCTGTAAAGAATTAGTAACGTGCACAATTGCACCTGAGTCAATCCAACAGAGTTAATGGAAAAATTAGCATAAAGGGTTTCATCAACAAAAGTTATTGTATCATTACCCTTCTTTGCGAGCCACTTTAGGAATCCGACACAGTCCTTCTGAAAGTGCCCTGTCGCTGCTGCGAAATGACATTCACCCCTTTAGGTGCTACAAACAGAGCCACATGAGGCTTAGGTGCATTGTGCACTTTAGGCCCCGACTTAAGCGCATTGGGGGAACATGACTTCTTCTTAGATTTGAAGTCCCTTGGAACTTCCTTTTGTTGGAGCCACCAACTTGAAGTGCAAGATCCTCTTTTTAGTCCTTATTCTTTCCTCCTCTCGAACACACATGGCGATTAAATCGCTCATGTTCCACTTTTCTTTCTGAGTATTATAATTGATCTTAAAAGCTGTATATTCAGAAGGAAGAGAAGTCATGATGAAATGGACTAGAAAACCATTAGATATTTCCATGTCCATGCCTTTAAGTTTTCCGGCCATATCAGTTATCATCATAATGTGTTCTCTAATACTGCCGGATCCATCATACTTAGTTGTCAAGAGCCTCTGAATTAGAGTACTGGCATAAACTTTTGTGGAGCCCTTAAATTTTTCCTCAACTGATGCCAGATACTCTGTAGCATTTTCAGAATCGGGGATTGCTCCCCTGATCCCAACTGAAATGGAGGTCTTCATAATCATAAGTGATAGACGGTTGGACCGCTCCCATTTCTCAGCATTAGTTTCATAAATTTTCTTTTTGTCATCATAATTTTCTTCACCCTCGGAAGGGGGAATAGGAGCTGGCACCCTTAAAGCATAATCGAGATCTAAAACCCCAAGAACAACATGGATCCTTTCCTTCCAGGTGGGAAAATTACTCCCCGTAAGCTGTTCAATGTTGTCGATTGTGGCAGCGACATTTGATGCATTTATTGCTGAATATCAAAATACAGGGCATAAATCAGAAATAATCATAAGAAATATGTTGCATGCAATTAATCCTACGTTGGTTTGATTAATAACACACAAAAACTATAGTTCTAATTCACATCACCGTTGGGCAGAAAATGAAAAAGAACTAAACAATTAATATGGCTACACACATGATTATAATCAACGTTGGTCAAAATATAATCATATGCGTATACATAATGCCATAATGATAAAACATGAAATTCTCTAATTAAAATATCTCGTTGGTTCAATTTTAATCAGAGACTAAGCATAATATTGGGCAATAATACGTTATTCATGACATATCATAATTGGGCAATCATAACAATAATTAAAACAGTGCACAAAAAAATTAGACTTTAATCATAAGGAAAAGGCACTGAAAATAAAAGAAAAAGAGAAAACACTGTTTCAGGCCGCCCAAAAAGAATTCAGCCCAACCAATACGCATGCGGCCCAAAACGCAGCTTGGCCCAAGCACACGCGCGCGCGGCCCAAAACACGCACGCGCGGCCCAAACCCCCTTCGCCGGCTCGGAAAACGCATCCGCCGTCGGATTTAATCGAACGGCTGAGAAACATCCAGCCCAAAGCTTTTCGCCGGCCCATGAAAACGCGATCGTCGGATCCGATCGGACGCCTGAGAATTGTCGCGAGTGACTTAAAAGCCGAAAAAACCCTAACCCTAACATCACTTTTCCCCTTCCTCTCCCACGAAAAACGGAGCCGCGGCGCGAGCGAGCACGAGCGAGGCTGCGTCGGTCGCAGATCCGGCGAGCGCGCGGGATGCGACATCGCGGTGGCGACCGCGGCGGCTTGACACGGCGCGACAAAAGAAAAGGCGGCGCCTCCGCAGCCCTCTTCGCTGGTGCACGCGTGCGACCTAGGTTGCGCGCGACGCCGTCGAATGGAGCTACGGGGGGTGCCCGAGACGGAGAAGATCCCGCGGTCTCCAAAAGGTAAACTTCCGCCGCATCTAAAAAATTAGGGTTTTGATCTTGTGGGTTCTGATTTGGGAAGGTTCGGGAGGTTTCCGATTTGGGGTTCGAGGGCTCGGATGGTGGGGATTTCGTTAGGGTTTTGATTCCCCTCCTTCTAAGTGCTAAACCAAACCGCAAAACATTAGATCCGGCCATTAAAAATAGATCCGAGTCTCTAATCCTTAGTTCTAAACTTTTGATCATTAGATCTGGCAAAATCATGTTCGGTTTTGACTAATTTGGGTTCAAAAACGAGCTAGGGTTGCTCTGATACCAAATGTGTGCATAATACTTAGGCTAAACATGATTAACCCTAGCTTATACATGAACACCTAGATCAAAACTTAGTGCGGAAACGTGAGAGCTTACCCGAACTTGAAGACGCCATGAGTATGGTGATCTGATGGTGTAGATGTGTCGGTGGAGAGGTCGGGAGGTGTTGAGGGGTCGGTGTAGGTGCGTCGGCGTTCGTAGAGGTGGCCGTGGACGAGAGCAACGGTGTTCGGTCTTCGTTCACCTCTGCGCACATTCTAGATCGGGTTCTGTTGGGATGTCGTGGTGGCCAAGAACAACCTAGTTCATTGCCCTGCCGAATTCCCCTTTTTAATCTAGCGCAAGGTGACCGGGACCCAAACCAAAACCGTTTTGGTCGCGCCTCCGATCAGGACGCGGTGGAGACGAGGTCTCCCGTGGATCTCGGGATTCCGTTAGCCGAAGATCAACCCAACACAAACAACACAATTACCGGACGGAGAGAGAGAGAGAGAGAGAGAGAGAGAGAGAGAGAGAGAGAGAGAGAGAGAGAGAGAGAGAGAGTGTACCTTATCTTTCTTCTCTTTGAAGCACGGCGATCAACCAGTTCTCTCCTTTTATGCTGCTGCTTTCTTAGAGCATAAAATGCCGACTCTGCAAACATAGAAGAATCATATTAGATATATGATTTAACGCTGAAAGCAAAAAGATACAGGTTCCTTACAAGGTTAGTGTAGTTCACTCTGTAAGAGTCATCCACAAGAGATGGCCTGCGACTTCCAAGGCTACTCACAGGTTTCTCAACTTGTGTGTGTGTGGTGTGGGTGAGCATGCGAACTTGTGTAAAGAGATAAGTTGCAACAGTAAGTGCAGTAGTGGACAATTTGAACTAACCAGATACCCCTGTATCACATGACTTAACTCCTTGAGAAGTTGATGATAAAACTCAGAATCGTCAATAATTTCGGGATCACCTTCCATACCGTGCTCCTAAGTTTACAGCAAGGTGAACGCATGAGACCAGGAAGTGCAGTCCACATATACTCTCATTATATAAGCAAAAATACTCAAGATATCACTCTTACTTAATCATTGAGATAAATAACTAAAGCTATAAGGTATATATGCAAGAATTTTCGTCTCAATGGGAGAAATGACCTACAATAAACAGCATATCTTAAATTTTGAATAGTTCAAAGGACAGGAGAATCAGGTAGGCTTGAGATGATTTCAAGGGAAGAATATAATATTTGCTCAAACCTCATTAGTAATTCAGGCTCTCCCGCATCCTGCAAATGAATGGCAAGTTGCATATTTATTGTTAATTAGGTGCTGAAACATGACTGGTAGATGCATCTTAAAATCTTAAATACCTCCCCAAATACACCAACCGTAGATTTCCTCAAGTACATCCTGTTAATCATCCTCCTTGGATCTCTCATATAACCAGTAACTTGGGGACTCATGTTCTGTTCTCATACAATGGAGAAAAGGTAGGAACTGAGGCTAGCTCAGTTGGTGGGAAGGTGTGGATGTACACCCCCACCACCTAGGTTCAAGTCATCTTCGAGGCGAATTTGTGTGCCTATTATGGCTGTGTGCATCCTTAGTTGGTGCAGATGCCGGAAGTTGTACTTCCATTTCTAATAAAAAAAACAATGGAGAAAAGGTAAAGGTTTTAGGTTTAGCCATGTTCAACGGTAATAAATAAAAACAAGGTTGGAGGGACTCCCGTGTCACTCGTTTCGGGCGACGCCACAACCTCCAAGAACCCCTGCCCCTAGCCCCCCACTAGCCGTCGCCGTTGTTCCAGCACTGGCGGCGGCCCCCTCCCCCCTCCCGAGCTTCCCCTCCTCCTCCTTCCCCCCTCTCTTCCTGCTCTCATTGAAGGAGTGGTGGCAGTTGCCGTTGCGGTGGCGGCGAGCCTCCAGCGGACCTCCGAAGTCATGGAGTGGCCCTGGCTGAAGCTCATGGGTCGCCGGTGTTCCCCTGAAGGCCAGATCTAGATTTGCCCTCCCGTTCGTCGATTGCCGCGCCACCCAGCGACGACCACCATCCATTGATGTAGCCACAGGATTGGGCTCGAGGGTGCCGACGCTGAGGAGTTTGTCGTGCGGGGATCTGCCGTCTTCGCACGTGTCGGGAGGCCCCCCATCGCGCAGGGAGCTACTGCCTCCGTATCTCTGGGGCCGTCGTCGTCTTTGCACGCACCGGAAGGCCCCCCGTCTCATAGGGCGTTGCCGTCTCCGCATCTCGGGGGGCCATCGTCGTCTCTGCACGTGCTGGGTGTTCCTCGGTGCTCCACACCGGAGAAGTCCACCCCCTGTGGATGCTGCCAGTGGCCGGCCAGGGTGGCCGTAGCGGCTGTGGGCCGTTGTGGGAGTTTGCCGACCGTCGGCGTCATGGGAAATCGTCACTGTCGACACTGCTCGGCTGGGAGGGCACGCCCGTCGACAAGTTTATACAGAGATCAACATGCCACAACCAGAGAAGTCTCCTTACCCCTGAATCCAGAACCCCCGCCCCTGGGATCTCGTTGTGAGCTCGCAGGTCCGCGTGAGGCGGAGAAGAGAAGGTCAGCCTCCCATGCTGCTATGTTGGAGGCGCCCCGAGTGTAGGCTGTGTCCTGAGGAGTAGCAGGCCGGCCGTTGGAAGAGCCCGGGTAGGGTGTTGTTGCCGGTGGAAGAGCCTGAGTAGGGGGCTGTTGCCGCTGAAGTGTCGTCTCGAGGTGCAAGACAACTATCCCGGAGTCCTTGTTTCGTAGCAGTTGGTCTAGTCCACCTTCGAATGTGCCGCGTGGGTGGAGGGGGAGAGAAGTCAGAGTAGTCGTCATTCGGTTCTGCATCGTTCACTGTTACTGCCAAGCGGAAGAACCGCATCCTCACCTAATTCATATGAAGCTCCTCGCTGGTGGCCCTGTCAGTGTGTGGACCAACCTGCACCTACTTCTATTCTTCTCTTTCAAGTTGGTGTTAGGTCGATCCTCTCCACTATCCGGTTTTAACTAGTTCGAAGCTCCTGTGGGTTGGATGGAGGAGTTGTTATTCCCTTAGCTTTAATGTGTGTGCGACATAGCTGGTTGGACTTAGGGCATGGTTAGAGTTGGTTAGCTGGTGTCTCTAACTCTAGTGATGCTAATAGAGTGTTGCAAGGCGTACCTTAGTTGCGATTTCCCTTTCGCCGGGGGTATTTTCCCTATCTAGGTGTATCTTTTTTTTATTCTTGTTTTCTGCTACTTTATCGATGCAAAGAGCAGCTCTCCTGCATCTTCCTAAAAAAAACGGTAATAAATTACTAAAAGTTATTGGGGATTCAGACAACCTGATTAAATGCGTGTTAACTTCCCTTTCAGTGCAGCAGCACCAGTTGTCACCTGTGTTTTGCTCTGCCATTTGTCAATCCTACTATTTCTGAACGGAAGTTATCCTGTATAAAAGTAACTGTACCAGCTTCTAGTTCATCTTGTATCGGTATATAAAACCAACAAACAGCCCAAGCAACACATATCTGCAAATGCAAGCTGAGAAGTTCTAGAACTTTCCATACAAATTTTGGGTCTTCTGATTTCCAGCCCTCATGTTATTTCGTGTATCCTCGATCTTTTATTGTACTTTCTACTGTTATTCGTGCCTGTTGTCTCACAAAATTTGCACACCATTGATGCCAATGTGGTAGAACCAATTTCCTTTCTTGGAGGTTGTTAGCGCAACGCAAAATTCACCAGCAGTAATCAGCGATCTAAATAAAAATGTTATTTTTTTTCCGAGGATGTGCAAAAGCTTTGCGCGAATAAAAATGACGTTGAGGAGATGAAATCAAGACAATATGTACGAATGGACCACTTACTAACTCTAAGCACCTTAAAAGAAGAAAACCCAAGACTCTATCGCAGGGTTAGAGCAGAGTTCAGTAAAAAAATGTAACTCATTACTCTAATTACATGGCTGGAGTAGAGTTTCGTTAAAAAAACATAACCCATTAGTCTATTACAGGGCTAGAGCAGATTTTAGCAGATAGATATAAAAGCATAAAATAAATCCTACTACCATGATATGAAAGCATACAGGTGTCGAACAAGACAGTTTCAATTAAAAAAAAAAGTTCTACTGCTATGCAAGATGTAACAAACTGAAGGCATGACATCTTACAGTCCATTAAAAAAAAATTACGGTTACTGCTAATGCAAAGCTTACCTTCTCTGCAATTTCTGTACTTCCGAGTTCCGACCATTCGTCATTCTCTCCATTCGAGTCAGAAGACATTCCTGTCATTAAGTAATGGACTGATGAACATATAAAGGGTGTTTCAGAATTTTCATGCAAGAATCAGAAAGACTATGGATAGTAATAGTACCAATCCCACCCTTTGCAGCCTGATTCCTCTCCAGCAAAGCCTGCAGATAGTTTTGGAAGGCATATGTGTACAATAAGAAAGCCTGGAATGACTATAGACTATATAACATAGAATTGAACGGCAAAAACATAAGTAACCAATCAAACCTGCTGCAGCTCCAGCATGCAATCGAGTCTGATTTGATGAACCCAACAGATCAATATATGTTTGCTCTATCTCCTGATCGTGATCACAAAACCTTGACTTGATGGGTTCCTACAAGAACACAATAAATAATATATATATATATATATATAAACAAGATAAAGAATATATTTGAACGCGACCTACGATCCTGCATTCTTCAGAAGGAAAAACAACTAAGACGTGAACCAAAGAAGTTGATTGTTGCAGCAAATAAGGGACATACCTTGGGCAACTTGTTTGAAGTGGAAAATGCCTTTTGCAGCAAGAACCTCATTTACAGGGTCTTGTCCCATAGCGCCTTCTGGGAATAGAAAGATACCCCCTCTCAGTTCAAGAATGTACGATGTTTTGGACATCAACACGATCTCTAATGTCTAACTTTGACCATTACTTTCTATATGATTATGTTAGTAAAAAATATATTATATTATAAAAATATTTATCATAACAAAACTAATGATGCTATTATCTCATAAAAAATCTAAATAGTTGTTCATATATTATTAGTTAGTTAGAAAAATTGGACCGTACGCTTCCTAGGACGTTATATATTTATGAATGGAGGGAGTAAAAAAGTATGAAATTTAAGAATTTGAAAGCGTATATGTATAGCAAATTGAGCGGAGATAAAGGATAGCACATGATTCAGATTGGTTGGGTCAGACGACGAGCATCGTGTCCTTCTTGAAGGCGTTGTCTTGGAGCACCGGTATCGTTCGGATGTGTTGGTTGAAGGAGAAGCTAGCTGTCGCCGGCGGTGGGCTGTTCTCGATGCTGGCCATATCATGACAATTTGTTTATCATTTAGTTCTTGGTCTGCCTTTTGTAAGCCAATTTGTTTGTTTATAATAAATTATGGCTGTGTGCATTGTATGATGCAGAGGCTGGGAGGCTTGCCATTCCATTATCTAAAAAAAAATGTTAGCAAAGCGAAAGGAGGGTTGGTTTGGTACCTTTTGATTTGAATGCCTGGCCTCTTGAGGCATCCTTATCTCTGTGCTCTTTCAAGGTCTTCAAGATATTTCTACACGCAAGACCAAAGCATAAGCATATATTTTTCTTCTCACTAGGATAGAAGAGAAGCATAAGAGATCATCAAGGAGTATGTGTGTGTATGCAAATTTCATTTTCACAGGAGCAGATTTCTAAGGCAAGAAGGGCTGTAAATTGAGGCATGCAAAAGAAGGGAAGGGGGAGAGAGGAGTAACTACTGGTGATTGGCCTGTAGGGTGCGATACTCCTCCTCAAGCTCCCCCATCTCTGCGGGGGCGGTCATAATGTCAAGCAGATCCTCAAGAAATTGGATAGATTGGTGCATCCATCCTAGGAAGAAAGATTTGGATTAGATTCATTGCTCACAACCAAGGTTCAAGAAATCAAGCCTAGGCGCGGTCTACGCGGTCGGCGGTGCCCTTCCACCACAACTTTGATGAAGCCGGCGGGTTGGCTAGGCGGTCAAAGCCGGTCCAAGGTGGCTTGGGCGGCGCTCGGTGAGGTGGAGATGAGGCGGGTGCCGAGGGCCGGGAAGCGGGGTACATAAGATATGTTAAGCGATCCTGACCCAAAGAAGTTCGCACTAGGGTTCGGGCACCCTATATCGCCGTATCCCACCTCCCCACGCCAAATCGAGCTCGCCATCGGGGTTCTAACTTCGTTGAATCAAGCTCGCCACCAGTTGATCTCGCCTCCCCGTCACCAGCCACTGAATCGAGGTATGTTGCCGCCCCCACTTTCTTCTCGTCCCCGCTATGCTCTCTGCCCCCTCCCTCCTCTGCTCTCTCTACCCCCGTGCTGCCCCTGCTTTCTTCTCACCCCGCTCTGCTCCCTACTACCGTGCTGCCTTCGCTCCGCTCTATATGCTCCCACGCCGCACCCACTTTATTCTTGCCCCCACACTGCTCTCTACTCTCGTGTCGTCCCCGCTCTGCTCTGTTTCTCGCCCCCGCTGGGCTATGCTATGCCAATCTTTGTGCTGTGATGTGCTACTTGCGCCGATTGCTGTGTTGTGCTATGTTGTGTTGTTAATTTGTCTAGATGTCATTCATTGCTTTTGTGGCTGCTGCAAGTTCAAGTGTCCTTAAGAAGAATTCTGAAGATATATGATGGGAATTTGGGTATTTAGATGATCAAAACTTGGATAAAGTGAGGCGCCGCTTGTGTCAAAAAGGTAATTCACTAAGGGGTGTATAGGCTCAAGCAACATATTAGTCATATTCGCGGGAACGTTGCTAAATGCCCCAAATCCACAAAAGAAGAACAAGAGAAGTGTATGAAGTCTATAGAGGATGCACAAGCATTGAAGAAGCCAAAGAAAGCAAAAGAGGAAGAGCTTAGAAATTAAGTGGTAATTAAAAATGAAGATGACCATAATGATAATGATGAGCTTGAAGTTGTTGGAGGCTTGACACCTCATAAACTAGGGCCAATAGATAAGTTTGATTGCCCTATTGATCCTTCCATTGCTTTGACGGGATATTAAGAATGCACTTAGGAAAGAAAGGACTTGTAAGGTGAAGCAATATGTTGTGAGATGACTTTATACTCATTGTGTAATTTATTTGCAACTCTCATTGTCTAATGATCGCTATACTTGTATTGAACTATTGACTACTAGCCTTATATTGTATGTTTGTTTAGGTGTACTTTTTAATGCCATCAACAATGATGAGCTCAATCAAATGTATGAGGTCATTGGTCGCTTTGGGCCGAACTTTGTAGGTCCTTCTCAATACAAAGTCCGGGAGAAGTTGTTGAAGGAGGAAGTGGAAAGAAATAAGGATTTATTGAAGACACGTGATAAAGCGAGAGCCTTGACCGGGTTCTCCATCATGACTGATGCTTGGACCGACCAAAAGAGGAGGAGCATTATGAATGTGTATGTGCATTGAAAATTAGGGATAAGTTTCATACAATCAAAGAAGACATCAGATTATGCACACACAAGTGAGTACATCTTTGGTTACATAGATACTTACATTAAACGACTAGGTACCACAAATGTTGTGCAAGTAGTCACGGATAATACTTCCAATAACATGAGAGCAATGACATTATTGAAGTACAAGATGCCAAATATCTTTTCGAGCTCATATGAAACTTACACCATCAACTTGATGCTAGAAGCAATTGTCAAGAATATGCCAAAGTATAAGAAGACAATCGATCAAGCAAAGGCATTCACCATATTTTCCTATGCACATCATAGGACCTTGTTCTTAACGAGGAATCACACAAAGAGGAGAGATATAACAAGGCTGGGGGTGGCTAGATTTGCTTCGATTTTTCTTACTTTGCAAAGTTTGATTGAGAAGGAGAACACACTAAGGTCGATGGCACTTAGTTCGGAATAGGAGGATACCATTCACACTAAAACACAAAAAGGGAAGACAAAAGCCAATACAATAGTGAGTATGGATTTTTGGAATGGTGTGTCTACTTTTTTGAAGGTACAACCAAGAATCATATCCTTGTGAATATGTGATGTTCATTATGTCATCCTTGCATTGTTTGCTATTTCATAACCTTGTATATTGCATTGCTTGAATGTTTTTGAGCCATTGGTAAAAGTTCTTCACATAGTAGATGGGGATATCTTTGGCCTTTGTTTGTGGAGAAATTCTAAAAGCAAAGAAGCAAATCAAGGAGGTCTTGAACAATTTGACAACAACCACCTATTGATCATGGATACAATTGATGGAAAGATGGCGGAGAGGCTTGATTCTTTATTGCACTTGACAGTGTACCTTTTAAATCCATATTATAGTTACAACGATAAAACCATCTTGCAAGATACAAATCTCCTGGATGCGGTATTTGAATGCATTGAAACATTTTATCATAGTAATGATGAAATGTAAGCTCAAGTGCTGAATGAGGATTTGCACAAGTTTAAAGATCAAGAAGGGCCTTTCGAATACCTACTGCCAAATCTGGATATCAAAAAAGAAATTTTAATCCCAGTAAACTTGTGCTTATAATCATGATTTGAACTCAATGCATGCATATTTGACAAATTGTCTTGTACTAGTATCCTTCTACCCTTTCTAATGTCTAGCTATTTGGTGGTCTACTTTTGAATATCAAGTTCCTACTTTGTAAAGAATGGTCATAAGAATTCTCACCTTAACCTCAAGTTCATCAGGATGTGAAAGAAATTGGAGCACTTTTGACATGATAAGTCTCATCTCTCAACTATGAACTATCAACTATGAAGTATGAACTATCTCATTCTCAAGATGTTAACTATCTAACTTACTACACTCCGCTTTGTAGTTCGTAGATATATTCATAGAGAAAAAATAGGCTAGATGTGAAACGCCTAACCATCTAGTCTATATTTAATTCAATTCAAGATTGTTGAGAAAAAAAAGAGGAGCAATGTGAAGAACATCGATGCCATTTTAGCTTTGGATGCTACACAAGCTCAAAAGTGGATAATTGAAGGTGATGATGATGATCAAGAGATTGAGGCCGATATGAGGCTTACATGGAAGCTCATTGATAAAGCATCTAGGCTAGTGAAGCCGTGCAACATTGTTGGAGCGCAAGAGTGAGAGACCCCTATGAAGATGATTTCTCGTTCGATTCTGAAGAGGATATCAACGAGGGGGGAGGATAACATTGAGTTTGAGTCTGACCAAAATGAAGTGGTTGTTACCAAGAATTATGAGGAAGAGGTCAAAGATCGAGTTCTATTAGTATTTTGCATATGTGTGGTTGCTATGTATTATTTTGTAAGACTGTGTGAAGTTGAGACTGTGATGTTATGATATGTCTTTCTATGTTAAGTATTTGAGATGTGTGGCTGCATATATGTTTCATTCATTCATCATTCATTCACATTCTTTCTCACCAAATAGCAAATGACTCATCATTAATTAAACCTATGCAGGTTTACATAATTAGTTTATTACATGTTTACATCAAGATCTTAGAGGGGAGATAATTTACATGGCTACATAAAACTGCCCATGTCTTGCTTCTTCAGGTAATTTTCCTTCTATCTTGCTCAATTGAATGACTGATGCTTGCTCAATTCATCACATTCTACTTACTGTCGGCTACTCTGCACCGTAGCCAAGTCGACTACCTAGGTGCTTTCTCGAACCTTGCTCACAACAAAGAAAACACTATAACAAAACTCACTCTTAGAAAGAACAATGATCCAAGAAAGCAAGGGCTTCCTTACAAAAGAAGAACTCAATCAAGTATGGATGGATCTCCACTCCATGCTAGTGAGTACAATCCAGTAGAGTGGAGGAGGACTATGAGATAAGAGTTCCTTCGCTTTGAGGTGTAGGCATGCTTCGGTGGAAGGAGGTCAGGAGGCCTGTTTGGTAGAGAGGGTTCGATGATGTTGTTGGTGTGAGAGTTTCAGACAACCCGGCAAGCCAGCAGGAGTAGGTAAGAGGTGCCATCGATTGGTGGCCTTCCAATTAACTAATAGTCGATGATATGGGGATTGCCCGATCTTCTTAGTGAGAGATGCGAAATAGTCGATGTCGCTAGCTGAACACTCGTGCTAATGCACGAACCCTCAACTCTTTGGTTATCACCAAAACACACCGGATAGATGATCGCCGTGAGATCACAAGCGACGATCGCCAAGCCCCCAATTCCCAATGGAACGACAGCTTGACCTTGAAGTGCAGGATAAACTAATGGATCACCCAATTTTCTCTCAAAGTCCTCGCATGAACTCCGGTTTGAAAGAACAAGCAATAGCTATATTTCAATCTTATGCATAAACTGGTCTTAGAGATACATAGGGGTCACGGTGGTATTTATAGTGAACCTTCCGAAATCACGCTACCAAAATCTAGGGCCGGTGCAACTAATCGAGTCGGACAAGAACTCTAATTTCCAAATCCTAACCGAATCACACGGTTCACTACGAGTACTGTTTCCGTCGAGCACTGTTCCTGTCGAGTACAGCTCCCTTCGAACACGATTTTCACCGAGTACTGCTCCATCCGAGTACGACTTCCAACGAGTGCTATTCAAGACCTGGTCGTAGGTTGTAGGACTTGTCGTAGATCTCAGTAAACTGGTCGTAAAGCTGGCAGATCTAGTCATAGAGCTTGAGACTTGGTCGTAGAGTTGACAGATCTGATTGTAAAACTTCTGGAGCTGGTCGTAGACCTGCTGGAACTGGTCGTGAACCTTCTGGAACTGGTTGTAGACCTTCTGGGACTAGTCGTAGACATGACTTGAGCTTCCATGGTTCTCCTCCAATGCTTTGGCTCCCTACCACCCTCTCCTCCCTCTTGGTTCCAAAGACTTTAAGCTTGTCAAACCTCTTGTTTGAGAAGTTTAGTTCTCGCTTCATGAACAACCTCATAATTAGTAGGTACATCCTCATCATGCCCGCATCATCCTCCCTTTCTTCAAGAAAAGCCATCCTCAGCTTTTGATAGACTGGAAATGTGCTAGACAAAGAAAATAACGTATATGCATGGTATATGTATTTATCATGCAAACTCCTTCTGTTTAGCACATGATGATTTGCTGAAAGCGTACTAATAAAAGAAAACAATGTATATACATGATATATGTATGAATCAATTGTTGTGTTAGTCTCGTTGTTTTGCACAAAATAATCAACATAACAGCAGCCATAGGATGTATATGATATATTCATTACGATACTTTCATTTACAACATTCTCCCTCCCATGAGAAAAAGTCGTCCTCAACTTTTGTAAGGACGACTTTTGTAAGGACATGGACAAGATAGAAAAGGGACCAACTAGATCAAGTTGTTCAAATTTGGGGAAGAAACAAGTAGGCATCATATTGTTGTGTTCTAGACAATAGGCACTTGTATTTAAACCCATCTCAAAGTGACCATGACAGTGCTCAATAGATAGTTTGCGCAAAACATGCAATTGTAAATCAGCAAGATTATCATAGGTAATGCATGTTCGATAAACATAAAACTTGTCATCAACACCATAATCTACAATCAAATTGAACTTATATATGTAGGTAGAAGGACTAACTAGTGATTTTAAACATGAAACTTCAGCAAAGTTCTCAATCACACTAGATAGCTCTCTAGGATCATCGAACATAATATAGTATAAAGAATCATCAAAAGATATTCTAGTAAGAACTTCCTTATGTGTAATCAATTCCACATTTCATAAATTGAGCGAAGAAATTTCAGAACATGGAATATTCAAAGGAACACTAGAGTTCTCACACTAACTTACCTCTTCTTGATGAGCATTCAATTCAACACCATTATTGTTACCTATAACGTCGTCCTCAGTTGTTGTAGGTGTTGTAGGTATCAAATCTTCATGATGAAACCACAGGGCAGCAAGCACTCCATCCCCAACTGTGGTTATCTCCTCATCTTTTACTTCCAGTGTACCGGTTGTTGAACATTGAACTCCTCTTCTTTAATATCAACTTGCACAATGTGAGAAACAACACTAGAAGTAGAGAGTAAATCGTTAATGTCAGCAATAACCTTACTTTGGCTATCATCTACTTCTCTCTTTTCTGTTGGCGTATCTCTCTCACACTCAATTGGAATGCTCTCATCCTTACATATGGTGGAATCACACAGATCAAAACACACCTCGTCGTGCTAAGCGGGCGAGGGTGGAATTATTGGCAACTCCACTAGAAACACAAATAGATACATCTGGTATTGATTCTCACACTGAAGGAGGTTCAACTCTTGAAGAAAATGCAAACCAATCTCCCAATACTAACATGCTTAGGAGAAGTGGGAGGAATTTTAGTACACCCCAATATCTAGATGACTATTATTTATTTTTGGGGGAAGTTCACTCTAAAATTTCAGAGTTAGAGGAAGAACCAAAGACTTATAAAGAAACAATAAGCTTCTCTCAATCAAAACTATGGGTGAAAGCAATGCGGGAAGAATTAAACTCAATGAAATTTTTTTTTGGGAACTTGTTGATCTACCAAAGAACCGTAAACCCAAGGTTGTAAATAGTTTTTTAAAAGGAAATTGAATACATCAGGTTTAGTGAAAAAATATAAGGCTAGACTTATTGTTAAAGACTTTACATAAAAGGAAGGTATTAACTTTGTGGAGACCTTTTCTTCTGTTGCAAAATTTACTTCAATTCGTATTATTAGTGCTTTGACGGTATATTATGATCTTGAACTCCACCAAATGGATGTTAAAATAACTTTTCTTAATGGTTTTTTTGAGAAGGAAATATATATGAAACAACCAAAAAGTTATGGAGAAAAAGAAAATAAAAATAAGGTTTGCAAGTTGAATAGATTAATTTATGGTCTTCAATGTAACGCCCCGTTTTTCTGAGCTTTTTTTTTTAAAAAAAAATAGCCATTTTGTTTTGTTGAAGTTCTAAATCTTAACTTGAGATTTTGTAAATTAAAAATAATTTAAATGATTAAATCTAACTTCAACTAATTCAAAAATATGGCTTGGAGTTTGCTAGAGTTCTTTGGTGTTTAAAATTCCCTTTCTCTGTTTGTTCCATTCTCCCCTCGACCTCCTAAGGACATCCCTCGAGGACCTCCTACGACCACCCTTTTGGTCACGACCACCCTTTAGTCACGACCACCCTTCGGTTTCGACCAGTCGCTCGGTTTCGACCAGCCCTGCCTGTCAACCCCTGCTCACTTTTTCTTTCCTCCCTCTGTTTTCGCAGCGACGCGCACATTAAATGTGGTTGCCTCTGTCACGCTTGCCCCCATCCCGTCCCTTTGACATATGTATTAAATGTTGTTGTCTTCGCCCGCCATATTTTTCTTTCCCTTTTCACACTACTTCATCTTGTTGTTGTCTTCGCCCCGCCACATTTTTTTATCCTTTTTCACACCGCTCCATCTTGTTACATGGTTCTCCTTTCTTCCTCTATAAATAGAGCACTAGGGAGTCTTAGCCCTCTTGTTTTTCCTCAGCTTTCAACCCTCCCTCTCTCTCGCCCTGTTTCACCACACTTCGAGTTTCGTCGCCACCGGCTGGAGCTCGTGCCACTACCTCTAGGGCAGCCGTTGATCTTCTCCTGCCGACGGTCGAACTACCTTCCTCCTCGTCGAACCGTGTGCCACCTTCGCCTATTTAGGTGAGCACCGCGTGCACCCAACTCTCTCTCCCTCGCTCTTGTTGCTGTGGTTTGCCTGAAGCACCGCACTCTTAGTTTAAGCCCCGCATCAATTCTTGTCCCAAAGCTCCTTGAAGTAATCTTCTCTCTCTATTTCAGTTTTGTTTCGCAAGAACCGCCACGTTTCCTCTTTCCCGTCAGTCCCGGCTGACCCCTTCGCCGCCGTCCTCCTTCGCCTTCTGCTGCGAGTTTCCACACCGCCATTCGCTGTCCTCCACCTACATCCTCCAGCCTCTCTCTCTCTCTCTCTCTGTTCTGGTGAGTTCCTCGTACCCTGTTTTTGTAGGGATACGGGTAGACTACGCTAACAACAATTCAAAATTTCTACCACGTAAACCAGGATGCCAAGTAAGTTAGATGATCACAGATCATTACCATCAGACGCACAGTGCAGTGGAAGAAGAGTCGGAGCAACCTAGTCCAACGAAGAGCGCGTCGATAAAGTGGTCGTAGTCGATCGCCCAACGTCCTCGTAGATGATCGTCTTCTCCAGCAACCTCCAACGTTCCTAGCGAAGATCATGGATCGTCCTCAGCGCAACAGCAATCGCAGTAGCGCCTCTACGGTATCCACATGTCTAGAGAAGGAACATCCGTACACCGGTGTGCTAGCACCAAGTTGCACAGAGAGCTTTTAGGAAGATGGTGGCTAGGGTTTCGGTGGAACAACTCACGTGTGTCACTTGTCCACGATAGCCTCAAGCATCTCCTTATATAGTGCCCCGTGACGGATCCTATCCAAACACGTTTGATGAATCGTATTCGTACTGGTTTGTTTCAACCCTTTAAGTGTGTGACCCGTTAGGTTTATGTGTAATTGGTTGTGACTCGGAAACTCTTTCCGATCACGAGTCGTAGCGGTACCTAGCAGGACATAACTATTCCCGAATACACATAAATTATATCGGACGAACCTTAATGCAATATGATCTATAACTAGGTTGTAACACCCTGGCAATTCGGAAGCCAGAATGTTACCTAAAGACCTAACATGTAACCATACAGCGGAATAATTTTCAAAGTAATTCATCAACTAAGTTAAGTAGATCATCAACAATTGGAACATAAACGGAAATGTAATATTGGATCCACTAAGATAATCCTATCAACGAATAATCAATAAATATAAACAGTTATTTAAACAAACTCAATGATAAGGAAGGTACCATCCAAGTCTAAGTTTATTTATTACAATCCAACAATTCACTAATGTAAGGTAGCAGCAGATCTTTTATTCAACTAGTGTAAAGTGATGTATTTGAGTAGTGCATGTCTACTCCCTCCCAAGAGAAACTTCATCAACGATCACCTAAAAATAAATAAACAAAGCAAGAGTGAGTCCAAGACTCAGCAAGTACAATGAATAAGAACAGACAACCAACATGAACAAGACAATCTCTTCTCAACCTCTGAACATACAACAAATGAATACTTATGAAGATATGAGATGAATGTTCAAATTCAAAGGATTGACCGCACACATGCATATCTCAGGTATAGCGGTGACACACCTGTCGGTGCTCACTTAAGCCCGTATTTATCGAAATACGGGGATCCAAAATACCGTATGAAGAACGTTTCATACGGGTGTCCAAACTGCCCACATTGGAATGGTGGGACTCACATGCCCATACTGGAATTGATGGGACTTTAGACTCCACTCCCGTGGAGCTCCACTCCTGTGGACGGAACATGAACATGGATGCAACTTTAGACTCCACTCCCGTGGACGGACTTGAACATGGGTGCATGAATATACTTAAGAACAACGACCAGCATCATCTTTGAACATATGAATTTCACATATGGAAGAAACATAATCATTGGAACTTCTCACGTATCAAATGAAAACACAGTACGAACATCTAGCATCCAACATACACAATTCATACAAACGTCAGTGTACTTGCCTTCCGCGAAGCAACGCGTTGGCAGGAAACGATGGTGCTCCTAAACCCAAGCTTCACCTCCTTGTAGAACCTTAGGAAGACGCTGAGCGCGGGAAGGAGCGGCTCCCTAGGCCTAGGGTTTTCCCCTTCTTTTATAGGTGGTCGGCCCCCCATGGACCTCCTAGGCCAAGGCCCAGGTTGCCGAAGAAAAGCGAAAAACCCCTCTTTCTTAATCCTATTCTTCTCTTTGAATGATTTCTTCCTTAGAATAAATCGGGTATTATAGGTCCTATCTCTATCGATCAGTCAAGACTTCGGTCACGACGGTTCGTAACTCCTTACGACCAGGTTTCGACCACTCTGTGATTTCGTTTGACCAGTCTACGACTAGCTAGTATCTCCATATGACTAGTCTGTAACTGATCGAACTAAGCGACCTACTCTAGTATTCTCCCTTTGCCTCACGATATCTGTTTGAACTCCAGGTGAGATATTATGTCATCTATGGACTATTCAATACTTTCTCGATCGAGTTGTCGGATAACCTTATATGGTCGAACACTTCGGCCACTAGTGGCATGGCCATGCACTTTCTTTATCCGACCACTTCGAGGGGTCCAGAGACATCTCTCCGTCATGTTAGGAGGGATAAATCCCATATCTGACCAGTCACATCCCTCCGCATGTTTCATAGCATACCCGAAAGCTACCTTTATAACTACCTAGTTACGAGTAGCATTTGGCAACACCTAAGAGTGCTATTACATATGTAGGGAACCATGCTGATATCAGATCTAAGGATTATACATCATCATTGCTTGATACCAACTAATGACACATAGAATCATAACAATCTCAATAGTATCTCAAGGTGGGTCAATCCAACCCCATATTCTCTAACATGTGTTCACATTATTGATTCGATATCCCTATATCTATGATCGGTGAAACATGATCATCAATACATGTGATGGTCGTAGAGTCACTGGTGTTCCGACCAGTGACATTCGACCAATGATACTTTTAGAACGACATCATATAAGTTAAAGAGTTTCACCAATAAGTCACATACTCGTTGATCTTCAGAACTAACGATTCATTCAAGGAACAGAAAAATATTTATTCAATAACTCATAAACATAGACGTGATATACTCATCTCTATGATTGCCTCTAGGGCATATCACCAACAGCTTTCTCTTATTCTTTTGGCCAACTTCCCGTGCCCTGTTCTGTTGTTTTGTTCTTTCGACCGCGTCGAGCCGTCGAGTCTCTTTTTGTTCTTTCGACCGCGTCGAGCAGTCGAGTCCTTCCTTTTCTTTCGACCGCTGTTGAGTAGTCGAATCCCCCTTCTCCTACAACCACGTTGAGTAATCGTATCCCTTTGGAACCCTTCCTACGATCACGTTGTGTAGTCGTATTCTTCCTATGACCACGTTGAGTAGTCGTATCCCTCTTGAACCTTTCCTACGACCACGTTGAGTAGTCGTATCCGTCCTTCCGACCACCTGTAGTCAAACCTTCTTTCGACCATGTAATTCTCAAACTTCTGAGCGCCCGTTCTCCTCCGTTCGAACTTCGATTCGAGCGATTCAAATTTCTAAATTCATCTAACTTCCAGACGTAGCTATCTATGCTAAAATTATTTAATTTGGAGTTCATTTGTATTTATTTGAAGTTTATTTGAAGTCAGCTCATTTTCGCGTATAGATTTCGACGACTCCGGGGAACCCGAACACTTCGAAGAAGTAGAACCTCAAGCATTCGAACAAGGCAAGTCCTACCTTTGATCATATTGAATCCCAGTATTTCAAAGTATTTTAAACTATTATTGCATGCGTATTTAAATTCAAGTAATTCAAATCCATGTTTTAACTTTATAGTTATTCCTAATTCCTTTGTACATCCACACTTGAATGCCATTTGAATCACCCTTGATGCCTTAGTTAAAAGCTAGTTGGTACATTAGTATGAACTAGAACATATTGCAAAAACTCTATGCTTAGTCAAAGCCTAGCTCAAAAACATTTACTTTGGAGAATTTAGCCATAAATTCAACTATGGTTTAAAGTGATACTATGGTATTGTCTTTACCATAGAGATTTATAAAATGGTTTGACTTGTTAAACAAAATAAAAATTGATTTGGACTTGGGCAAAATAGATGCTTAGATGGTGCATGTCTATGCACGGATCGACTTATTTCTATGGTCGAGGCCCAGGGTTTTGTGAAAGTCACCCAAGTCAGTTAAGAACCGGTCTTTGAGCCGCATCTTGCTAAACCACATCGTACAACCACATGTTCTGAGTGGGCTGAACCTAGCTAACTAATTTGCAATGTTTCACCGCGGTCGTTCCATCCGGTTGCATGGGTGTAGTTTACAACCTACTTTTATGTATTCCCACTTGGCGCAGGAGGGGGCCTGAACCCTACGGGTTTCTATCCAAAGGGGGTGAAACCTTAGCGATGGGAGACTGCGGTGGAATGACGTTTTGTAAAGGCCTTGTCATGTGCTCTAGTCTGCTCACCAAGGGTAGTGAGCGGTGGTATCGACGGATGCAAAACAAACTAGAGAAGTCGTGTCGTGTGGGTAAAACTATACAACCAACTGTAGAGTGTTAAGAACTATTCGAATAGCCGTGTCCACGGTCATGGACATACTGGCAAAGCCACTCCAAGTTAGTTTTTGGTTTTGGTTTTCAAAATACTTCATTAAATTGTTTTGGATCTCTATCCAAATGGGTTTTGGGCAGGTAGCCTTGTGATAGGAGGGTATCCTTCACCACTTATTGATTAATGTTATCTGACTATAAAACTTGAGTTTTAGAATATAAATTTTAGTATAGAATAACTACTATGGAACTTAATACAAGTATTTGGAAAGAAATATGACTTTATGCAAATCAACTCTATAAGCCTTCCGTTGAGATATCCCTGCATGCATTATAATTTGTTACTTGACGGGTGTGACTTGCGAGTATGGTGGTTGTGCTCACTCTTGCTTAATTTAATTATTGAGCATGAGAGGAATGCTACGAGGAGTTAGAGACCTTAGACGACTAGGCTACGCCCTCCAAATGATTGCCTGTGGTGAATCGTGTGGTCCACTAGCTGCTTTTGCTTCCGCTGTATTTTACTCTTGGATTTATGCCCCCTTTTGTAACAACTCTAATTATTTCTATGTAAGACGTTGTATGGTTGTGTTATCATTTCTTGTTTGACTGTATACACTAGCTACTGATTTAGAACTAGTGTGTAATACATGGAGGACCCGTGATCCTTCGCTCCCGGGCCCGACATTAAACAAGCTTCACGTCAATGGTATATTCTTTTTAATAATACTATCACGTCATATGGTTTTTCAATGACGAAAGGTGTTCACTGCATATATACAAAAGTTATGGGTAATTGTTTTGTCGTACTATCTTTATATGTTGATGATATTTTCATTGCTTCTAATGGTAAAAATGAATTGATGGAAGTGAAAGCTTGGTTATCTTCTAAATTTGATATGAAAGATATGATAGAAGCTTCCTATGTTTTGGGAATTGAAATACATAGAGATCAGAATAAAAGAATTCTTGGGTTGTCTCAGAAGGCATACATTCGAAGTGTTTTAAAATGATTTTATATGGAAAATAGCAAACCTATTAATGTTTCTATTGTAAAAGGAACTAAACTCAGTGAGGAATTATGTCCAAAATCCACCGAGGAAAAAGCTAGAATGAATGGTATTCCTTATTGTTCGGCTTTGGGATGTCTTATGTATGCTATGTTATTTACACGACCTGACCTCACCCATGCCATTGGAATTCTTAATAAATATTAAAAGAATCACGGGGAAGAGCAATGGAAACAAATCAAATATGTACCGCGTTATGTCAAAAGAACTATGGATTATTCATTATATTTTAATGGTTATTATGTTCAGCTACAAGGGTTATACTGATTGGCAAGGGAGTCCGGATGACCGAAAATCAACTTCTGGTTATCTATTTACTTTGGTAGGAGGTGCTATTTCTTGGTGCAGCAGGAAACATGATTCAATTGCTCTTTCCTCCATGGAAGCTGAATATATTGCTGCATCTGAAGCAGCAAAGGAAGGTGTATGGATGAGAGAATTTCTTGCATCACTTAATTTGTGGAAAGTGCATCACAACCTGTCACTATTTTATGTGATAATCAAGCAATGATCAAGGTCTCGAAGGATCCTAAATTTTATAGTAAAAGTAAACACATTGAATGAAGATCTACTGACTAAGCCAGTTAGTCAGGAATTATTTTCTAAGTATGTTAAAGACATGCGACTTTAGTTTATTGATTGAAATATTTTCAGCCAAGTGGGAGATATTGGATTTTTATGTAGCTTTCAATATTTATTGGGGTTATTATCTGTTTTAACTCAATGTGTGGAATTATTCATATTGTTGATGTATGAGATGGAGAATAATCCGATGCAGAATTTAACTCGAGGAATTAATACTCGAGGTGCTGAGAACGACTGTGCTAGAATATGATAGATAAATTTATTGTGAACGAGTCTACTGGAATTTAATATGCATGTGTACGATTAATCCGGATACAGCACAGGGCGGAATAACTGGGTTTGTTTTGCAGGATCAGCTCTGCAAGCTGTTGACCCACATGATCAGATTGGAATTGATCTCGTAAACAATTTGATCATGGCGCATGACTCACACATGTGTGTTAGAGACTAATATATTTTAGACTCATAAAATTGGTATGTCTGATCGTGGTTAGTGACATGGTTCAGGAGCCTCACGGTGTATAGAAAGCAGGTGGGTTAATTTATAACACCTGAAAGTTGAGTATATAAATAGCTTCCTACCCTTTAGCTTTATAATGCAATTATAAGTGACACCACGGAAAAGACAGAGGAATAAAAGGTAAACCGAAAAACATCTACAAAATCAATCTAGAGTTTAGCGAAAACCCAACAAGTGTGGCCACCGGCCTGGAAGCGGGGGGAGAGAGAGAGAGAGGGATGCAGTAGAACTTCCTGTACGCGATACACTTTCCTTTCAGCCTAGTCGCCATGCTTGAACCAACCACAGCTATACGAGACGAGGCACTGTTTATCCATCCCCATTGTTTCTCGCGTATTTTCCCATGCCATTTGTCGCCCAAGTGCGTGGAGTGTACTATACCTTGTTTGTAAGCTTGTAACGTGTTTACCATTTTATGCAAGCGAACGATAACTATACCAGCAAACGCGTGGAGTTATATCGACACATAACTAAGACGAGGAGTCGTTAGCCGCTAGTTGCATACCAAGATAAATCAGACTCGCACAAGCTTGCTTTGGAATCAAGTATTCATGCTCCCAAGGCATCAGGTAAAAAAGAGCAGCTCTGCAAACGTGAAAACGTGGCCAGCCTGCTTGGAGTGCAGCTTCAGGAAGGCCAAGCAGCCCCAACCATACACAAGGGTCCACAGATCCACACACTCCTAAGTCCTAACAGCAAAACAGAAAATGACTAGTTCCTTACAGATTCGGCACTGACAATGATCACGTCGCGAGGACGATCACATGACCGATGGACGACACCAAGAACAATCACATCGTCGTAACGCGGTTCGACTAGCACGGATCGATGCCCACCAAACGATTGCACCCGAACAGATTGCCGGTGGGTGACAAGCAGATGCAAAAAGAGTTGCATGGTAGTGTAGATGCCACATGGCAAGAGGCAAGTAGTAGCTGCTACTGCTAGCTCTGGGCACCAGCTACTGTCAGGATTGCTGGTGTGTGAGACAGACGTAAAAAGAGTTGCATTATGTAGAATTGTGGATAGATACCTGGCAAGAAGCAAGTAGTAACTGCTGCTGCTGCCAGCTCTTGGCACCAGCCATGGTCAGGGGTTTCTTGGAGTGGCATTAAAGCCTGCAGAGTTGGATAGAGAGGAGAGGAGGGACTCACCGGTTGCTGGCTTACGGCCAGGACAGCAGATGTGGCCGCGCGCACCATTTTATGAGCTTTAACCCCCATCCTGTTCCTCCTTTTTGTCACACCCAGTGAGAGTTCTGTACTTCCCAGAGTGCTCTCTCCTTTTGCTGATTGAGCAAAGATGGGCTTGGCGATGAGGTGCATCTTGTTGTTCCTCTTCTCTGCCTCCTTTGCGTTCCTTGTGTTCAACTTCGGGATCCTGGAGGGGGCTCTCCATCTAGCAGGCCGTGCTGGGGAGGTCGATGTATCTGCGGTAACCCATGATGTCGGTTTCAGCTTTCTCTCTAGGTTTAGGATGTTGGTTGGTTTGAACCATCATCGGTCACGCCACCGAAGGCGTCAAAGAAGTTCTGCAGCACCAGCTCCAGCCAGCGCCAGCTCCATCCCAGGAAGCAAGATCAGCATCTCCTGCCCCTCTTTTCCATTCACCTCGAAAGAGAATGACATCTACTCATGGCAGCCACATTGCCCCAGCTAGAAGTACGTCGCGCAAATTGGGAGATGGAGGCCGCACCAGGCTCCCGAAAGCCGCCATTGTTGCTCTGGCCGTGGCTGGAGCATGCCTACTTGTTCTTGGGGTTGCCATAGCAGCAGTGTCACTTGGAAGATCAAGGAAGTTTCAGAAGGGGTGTTCAAAGCCATTCAAACTATTCTGTCATGGATCAAGGGCTAAATGGTCACCTTCTGCTACCAGAAAGGTTAGTTCCCACCCCAGCCCAGATCCACTTTACCTAAGTTCTGTTGTACAATGCCAAGAGAACTATCCAAACCTTAATCAATCATCTGAGTCCAAGAGCTTATCCATTCTTAGCACCTCCCCAAAGAGCACAGAATTAATCGTAAGTGATCGTACTGTGAAAAATCACAACTCCTCGCAATCTGATGAAGCTGAGTCTTTCCACTCCATACCTTGTTCTCATTCCTCAACTGGCTCAATCACCGAGTTACCTCTGCAAATTTGCAATGAAACTATGACAGATGCATCTCCTTCTCCACATACAGATAATTCACCATCTGATTCGTCATATCGATCATTTGCACCAGATTTTAGATCTCACTTTTCTCGAAAGAGTCCAACTTTGACTGCTTTCAGTCAGTTCAATTTGCGCAACACTTCTCACTGTGCAGAAAAATCAGCTGCAGAGGAAACTGAAGTAAACCATCATGGAAGCGTTAAAACAAACGACAATTCTGGGTCCATGGAAGATCACGATACTCCAAAAGAAGAGCAGGTTAATTCCAAGTTCAGGAATCCACCATCAGAGAACAACTCCCCTTCCTATCATATGGATACCTCACCCTCCAGAACAAACATAACATTCACCGTGTCAAACACAAACGTCAATTCGAATTCTAAAGTATCCTCAAGTAGTTCAACTGAAGGAGCAAAAATTCAAATGTCCAGTGCAATGAGTGTACCAAAATCACCACCACCACCTCCACCGCCAAAAAAACCTCCTCCAAATCTAAAAGGGCAGAACTCTGGCCAGCCTCCACTGCCACCTCCATTACCAGTTCAGATACATGTCGGTAAAGATGGGTCTCCTCTTCCAAGGTTGAAACCTTTGCACTGGGAAAGAGTAAGGGCAGCTCCAAACCGCTCCATGGTGTGGAATGATATAAGATCAAGTTCCTTCGAGTTTGAGTAAGACAATAGAAGAACCCTCCTTCATTACTAGATTGGCATTGCATTGCCTGTTATTACTTTTTACAATAAGGTATGTTGTGCAGATTTGACGAGCAGATGATCAAGTCTTTGTTTGCATACAACTTTCAAGGCCTAGCAAAAGACAAGGACGCCACAAGCAAGACTGTATCTACCACCAAACATGTTATTGAGCACCACAGGCTTCAAAATACTACTATCTTGTTGAAGACCTTAAATGCGACTACCGAACAAGTTTGCAATTCTTTTACACAAGGTAGGTTTCATGATGTCTGGAGTTACATTTATCAAGTTATCGATGACTAGAATGAACCTAGTTACATTTATCAAGTTATCGATGACTAGAATGAACCTACCCTCCTGTCTGGGCTGTCTCAGGTACTGGATTATCTGTGCAACAACTGGAAGCGCTGGTCAAGATGAAACCAACCAAGGAAGAAGAGGAAAAATTACTGAATTATGATGGAGATATCGACATGTTGGATCCAGCAGAGAACTTTGTCAAGGCCCTACTAACAATACCAATGGCATTTCCAAGAATGGAAGTTATGCTCTACAAGGAAACTTTTGATGATGAGGTGGCTCGTATCAAAATGTCCTTTGCAATGATTGAAGTAAGTGGAGCCATTTTAAACAATTTATTAAGATGGGGCCTATTCTGCTGAACTTATATCTATTCTCTCTCTACTAGGGAGCTTGCACTGAACTCAAGTCCAGCAAACTGTTCTTAAGACTACTTGAAGCAGTACTCAAGACAGGAAACAGGATGAATGTTGGAACATTGAGAGGAGGCGCAAGTGCTTTCAGACTGGACGCGCTGCTGAAATTGGTAGATATACGAGGGGCTGATGGGAAGACAACCCTCCTGCATTTTGTTGTTCAAGAGATGGCTCGTTCAAAAGGTGTAAAAGCTTCAGAGAAGCTCAATGAAACACCCAGATCCTGTCACACCACACCAACAGAACGGGAAGAGTATTGGGCAATGGCTACAGAATTCGTCTCTGAGCTAAGTAATGAGCTAGGTAATGCCAAGAAGGTAGCAAGCATAGACCTGGATACTTTGATAAACTCAATCTCAAATCTATCATGTGGACTGACTCAACTGAGAAATCTCGTCAAGGACCTACCCAGAAATGACAAGAACAATAACTTCCTGCAATGCATGGGATCCTTCCTAAATTATTCGGAGAATACAATGCAGGAACTCAAAGTTGGTGAAGCTCAAGTCCTACTCCATGTCAGGGAACTAACAGAGTATTATCACGGAGATGTCGGCAAGGATGAATCCAACCTACTCCACATATTTGTCATAATGAAAGATTTTCTTGGTTTGCTGGATAGAGTGTGCCAAGAGATGAGGGGCTCAAAGCACAATCAACTTCTCAACCTAGTCCTTCCATTCAGGTGAATAGTTTGATGTTCAGATTAACCAGTTGAACATTAACAAATTGACTGATTTTGTATGCATGTGTTTGTATAGTGATGTTAGCATGGAGATCAGTTGGCATTAACTATAGACTGTCTGTGTATTTGTAAAGGATATTAGCATCATGGATTCATGATGGATTTGGTATGACATGGTTTTTCCGTTTTGTGGAATATCTTAATAGCTTAATGTTGATGTATCTTATATGTTTTGGAATGCCCTATAGTCTTGAGATCATTAAACATATATTCTTGTATGTTTCAAATCACCAACATGATGGATCAATTCCAAAGTCAGCATTCCATCACACTTCGAAATGGTCCAAATCCATAAACATACTGGCCTACATTGGGATTTTATAGATTTACTGCCAGGATTGTAGCAAAGGTACTGAGAATTTACCCCTACAAGCTAGGTACCAAGGAAAGTTTGGGAACCTTGCTAATTCAGGTTAGTTTTTAATATTTTGCAAATTTCAGGAACGTTCTTTACTTTACAGTGTATAAATAAAACATGGATAGAGAGCATAATATGGAGAATCATAATGTACAAAATGAAGGAAAAATTATATTTAACAAATTATTCTACAATTATAACTTATTGCTTTCCAAAACTGACATAGCATCAGCAGTATCATCTCTCCAACAGTATCCAACATTCAGAAGTAAAAGCCATACAAACATCTCAAAAGCAATATCCCGTCGAAAGCTCAAACATACAAAAAATGGATTTTTCACAATAGACCTCCAATTGGGATCAAACTAACGAGGACAACACTTCCAAGGAAATTTTACAAAGTTAGGCTCTCAGGATCCTCAATAATCTTTGCAAAAGTTTGCAGGAATGCTGCCAAATCAGCACCATATACAATCCTGTGATCAGCAGTGACATTGACCTGAAAAAAAAATGTTTGGACCACCTTAGTTATGTAGCTGGCAGCACAAGGCAATGTTTCCGCAAAAAAAAAAATTATGTATACAAACTCAAACAAACATTAACTACTTAAGTCTTAAAGGTGTGTGTGATGCTTCAGTGCTTGCTTGCTACCAATGAATTGCATTTTTTATGACAGATATTCATCTTAGGCTAGTAAATCTATGATTTAGAAAGAACCAGTGATAATATGTACTGATTATAGGGACATAACTATTATGATACAATCCCACATCTTATGTTAAACTCATGATATCAACCATCTAATGCTCTCCAGTTAAATAGTTGATGCATCCGAAATATTGTATCAGAGTCACAGAAACTACAGTTGATCAAAACATTTATTCAAAGCACCCAGCATGTAGCTGTTAAGAGGCTTGTACATTCTCTCTCTCTCTTGACCCATGTAGCCCATGAGATCTATGTAACCCAATGTCTATATATACTCTCTCAGTAATGAATACGATGCACAGTTGTGGATAGCAAAATCCTTCTCTCCATTATCTAACATAGCATCAGAGTCTAGGGTTATGGTTAAGGACTAGACCCGGTCTGGCCGCCGCCATCCTCGCTATCACCAGCGAGCCGGCACCAGCGTGCTACCTCTCTTCCTCTCCCTCTTCTGTGGTTCACCTCCTTCATCTCTGGCTTCTCTCTCGTCGATCTGCTTCGACATCATCGCTTGGATCCTGTGCTCCGACTCTAGTTTAACGTCGCCCGGTCGGATCCTCCACTCCCAGATCCGTTGCCCGGCCATCGTTGCAACGGTCCTCACTGGGTCTTCTACTCCAGCACAGGACGCTGGATCCTCTGCTCCTCGCTGATTGGATGTGTCACCCGGCTATCGCTGCAACGGCCCTCACCAAATCCAGCGGCACCAATCCAGCGTCGCTGACTGCTTTGCACCCATCAATTCCACCAGTTTCTGATACTTCCACTTTTCTCCCTTTCATTATAGTCACCGACAAAGAGTTCCTTCTGATCCTCAAACTTCCATTCCTCTTGAATCCTCTGATCCTCAGTCCCCCTCTCCTCCACTTGACCCTCCAGCCAGTACCACGGACTCTGACGATCGTTCTACTACATCACAGTATGCCCTACGTGATCGTTCCTCTATTTAGGCACCAGAGAGATGGGTTTTTTTTGTGCATGTGCAGTATTTGAGCCGAATACCTATCATGAGGCAGCCAGTATACCTAAGTGACAGTTGACTATGACTTAGGAGCTTATAGCATTAGAGTCCACTAGCACTTGGGATCTTGTTCCACTATCATCTGGAGTTATGCCTATAACTTGCAAGTGGGTGTACAAAGTAAAGACCAATTCAGATAGTTCAGTGGAAAGATACAAGGCTCGTCTTGTTGCAAGAGGTTTTCAGTAGGCTTATAGTCGAGATTATGATGAGACTTTTGCTGCAGTTGCTTATATTATATGACTACAGTCTGTACTCTCATTGTTGTTGCAACGGTATGTTCATGGACTATATCTCAGATGGATGTCAAGAATGCTTTTCTTCATAGTGATCTACATGATGTCTATATGCAGCCACCCCAAGGTGTTGAGACTCCTACAGGCTATGTTTGTCGTCTTAGGTGTGCTCTATATAGTCTCAAGCAGGCTCCTTATGCTTTGTTAGAGCATTTTAGTTCTGTGAATCGAGCTGCTAGTTTCACTCCAAATGAGCATAACTTTGCTTTGTTTATTCACACTTCTCAACGGGGTCGTACTTTGCTTTTGCTGTATGTAAATGATATGCTGATCATAGGAGATGACATGGACTATGTGCCTTTTGTCAAGAAGAAATTGAGTGAACATTTTATGATGTCAGATTTAAGACCATTGAGCTATTTTCTGGGGATTGAGGTTCATTCTGATGGTGATGGCTACTACCTCTCTCAGCATTGCTACGTTCAGAATCTGCTTGCTCACTTTGGTATGACTGATACTCGCAATGCTGCCACACCCATAGAGCTCCACCTGCAGCTTCGTCCTACAGACGGTGCACCACTAACAGATCCTTCTCGTTATCGTCAACTCATCGGGAGCCATTGTTCATGATCTTCATGTACTTAGCCAGTTTGTTGGTGCTCCCACCTTAGTCCACTATAGTCATATTCTTTGTGTGCTGAGACACATGAGGGAGACTGTTTTCAAACGTCTGTTCTATGCCAGTTCGAGTCAGTTCCAACCCTACACTTACTCTGACTCCACTTGGGCGAGTGATCTTGTTGACCGCCGATCTATCACTGGCTACTGCATCTCTCTTGATACTTCACTCATTGCTTGGAAGTCCAAGAAGCAGACTACGGTGTCACGCTCTAGTGCTGAGGCTGAGCTTCGAGCCTTTGCCGCTACCACATCTGAGATTGTTTGACTTCGATGGCTTTTAGCTGATTTTGGTGTTCTTTGTGATAATCCTACACCTTTTTTTTGTGACAATACAGGAGTCATTCAGATTGCTAGTCATCCGGTCAAGCATAAGTTGACAAAAGCACATTGGTGTTGATGCATCATTCACACAGTCTTATTGTTAGCAGTCGACTATTGACCTCCAGTATGTACCCTCAAAACTTCAAGTTGTAGATTTCTTCACTAAAGCTTAGACTCGAAAATACATCGGCTTCATCTACTCAAACTCAGTGCATCAGATCCCCCTGATCCACCTTGAGTTTGAAGGGGGTGTTAAGAGTCTTGTACATTCTCTCTCTATCTCTCTTGGCCCATGTAGCTCTTGAGACCCATGTAACCCTATATCTATGTATACTCTATCAATAATGAATAAGATGCACAGTTGTGAATAGTAAAATCCTTTTCTCCATTACCTAACAGTAGCAATGTTAATATTTCTTAAACCTGTGACTGAAAGCATTATATGCAGGGGAGGGGACAATTTCATTTTTTTTCACACGTGGGGTCTGGGCTTGCATGTCAATGAGAACACGATGGCAAAAATGAAACTCACTCTAGATTAGTGGCAAAAAGCCAAAAACGACGCACAAAGTCTTTCATGCTTGTGTTCACATCCAATTGACAGAAAGATATTTCACTTCCATGTGTGAAACTGTGAATGATGACATATGAATAGGAATACGGACACAGAAACATACTAACACAACAATCATAAATTTGCAGCATTAACACATGCAAGTGATATGAGTGAAAGACAACTTACCAGCATTTTGCTCTTGACACTAAAGAAACTATCTTTATCAGCCACCACTGTAGGTTTCGTGGCTCCAACAGCCATTATAGCTCCCTGAGTTCATAGTTACACACTCAAATTCTTAGACGTCATACGTCAGTAAAGAAATTATACCAACATTTCGCATTAACTAGGCAATAAGCAGATTAGGAGAAAGAAAACCCCACCTGGCCAGGTGGAAGAATTGCATCAAATCTATCTACACCAAACATACCCAAGTTGGACAGTGTAAAAGTCCCTGCAAACCACCAAATCTTCAGGTAAGTACATTGCTATTAACATCAAAAGTTTTGCAACGATGATCTAACACACTATGCAATGCAATAGGTTACATACCAGAGCTGTACTCATTTGGTTGGAGCTGTTTTGTGCGTGCCTTCTTGATTAGTTCCTTCCACTTTTGCGAGAGCAAATATATATCCAGCTGCATTGTGCAATTTATTAAGCTATTTAGTTTTTAACTCACACGCTACAATTCGTAAATAAAACCACATTTGTCGCACAGATAGTGTGTACCTTATCGGCATCCTCCAGGACAGGTGTAATGAGCCCGCCATCAATAGCAACAGCCACCGCAATGTTGATGTTACTGTTGTAAGTGAAGCTCTTCCCATCCCGGCAGCTAGCGTTCACCACGGGATGCTGCGCAAGCGCCATCGCTGCAGCCTTCGCCAGCAGCACTGTCATTGTCACCCCCTTTGTCTTGACCTAAACAAACCAAATCAATCCAACCATCACCAAACTGGTAAAAAAAATAAAAAAAATAGAAGAGCATCACAGGCAGTTGTGCTGTGCACTGCCCCGAAAGTCTCCAAAGGCAGCACCTTCTTATATAGCTCGTCGAGCTTATCGGTTAAAATGGGGTACCCAACCCGGAATGCTGGCACTGACAGGCTCTCCACCATGTTCTTGCTCACTGCGGCCTGCATGGTAGTGAATGGAACCACTGTGGCACCAGGCACCGGTGGAAGCACCGCAGCCTGCGGCACAGCACCCACTGCCGGAGCAGCCACAGGTGCAGCAGCAGGAGGAGGAGGAACCTTTGGCTTCGGTTGGATGCCGGCAGCCGCTTCAACATCCGCCGCCGTAATTCGGCCGAACGGCCCGGTGCCAGTCACCTTGGCAAGGTCCACCCTGTGCTGCTTGGCCAGCTTCTTAGCCTGCGGCGTGGCAATGCCCTTCGTCCCCGCGGCCACCGGTGCGGGAGCAGCCACCGGAGCCGCCGCCCCAGTCGGCGGGGGAGGGGACGGCGGTGGCGGCGCGGTAGAATCCGAAGGAGGAGGGGCCTGCTGGAGCTGTCCCTTGGAGAGCGCCTGGGCCTGGGCGACGGCGAGTGACACCTCCTCCTCTGACTCGGCGAGCAGCGCGATGGGGGCGCCGACGAGGGCGGACTCCCCGGCGGGGACGAGCACGGCCGCGACGATGCCGTCGTGGAACGTCTCGACATCCATGTCGGCCTTGTCGGACTCGACGACGACGACGGCGTCGCCCTTGGAGACGCGGTCGCCCTCGGCGGCGGTCCAGGAGACAATCTTCCCCTCCGTCATGGTGGAGCTGAGCGCCGGCATGAAGATCTCCCGGATCTTGGCGCGGACCACCATGGGCCCGCGCCGCCGCCTACCCCGTGACGCCGCGGCCGGCGCCGCGACGCGGAGGCGCGCCGGCAGGGTGGAGGCGGAGAGCGAGAGGGGCGCCGGGGTCGCCGCCATTGGTGAGCTCGAGGTGGGAGCTGGGAGGCGAAGGCGAGGACAGAGGTTTGGTCGTTTGGGTATAAGGGGGTTGGGACGAGGAAGGCGATGGCGGAGAAAGCGTTGCGAGGGGTGCTTTGGAAACTCCGACGATGGAGTGGTGGGCCGAACCGCGAGTGGGTATGGGCCAGTCCAAGCGTCACTTACAAGAATGGATAAATGGGCCGACCCATGTTGCAGAGGTTTGGGTCTGGCCCATACAGGCCCGTTTTGCACACTGCGCACCACTACTCTCCCACTGAGGCGACTCAGGCGAGCACCCCGAAGAGAGAGAGAGAGAGAGAGCCGCACCCACCTTGTTCTCCCCACGACCAAATCTGCCCGTCTCCGCCGCCGCCGCAGCAAGGACCGGGAGGAGGAGCCCCGCCGCGCGAGATGAACACCGACATCACCGCGTCGGTGAAGCCGGAGTACCCGGTGGTGGACCGGAACCCGCCCTTCACCAAGGTCGTCGGCAACTTCTCCGCGCTCGACTACCTCCGCCTCTCTACCATCTCCGCCGTCTCCGTTACCGTCGGCTACCTCTCCGGTCCGTTCTCCTGATCCCCCCAGACCTCTCCTCTTCTTACTCACGCTCAGAGGCTCAACCCCGCATTCTTGGGCGGTGCGTGCAGGGATCAAGCCGGGGATCCGCGGGCCGTCCATGGTGACGGGGGGCCTCATCGGAGTCATGGGCGGGTTCATGTACGCCTACCAGAACTCCGCCGGCCGCCTCATGGGTTTCTTCCCCAACGACGCCGAGGTCGCGCGCTACAAGCACAAGCTGTAGCAGCCTCTCTCTCTCTCTTATCGCAAGTGTCACTTCTTTTTCTGATCTCATATTAGCTTCACTTCTTGATGTGGGCAATGTGTGGCCTTGGTTGAATAAATGTGGTACGTTGTTGCACAGTTGTGAGAAATTCATGCTACAATTTAGCTCCTTTTGTTATGACTGGGTGAGAATTTGGTCACCGTTTTGGTGAATTGACGAAATGAATCTGATCCTGCTGTGACATTTGGGAATCGCTGTGTGAAAGTGGGTGTTAGCCTATCATGTTCGGGGAGTGTGGTTTTCGTTGCTTGTGGTAGTAGGCCGGTAGCGTTGGCTGGCTGTGGGGGAGGGCTGTCAATGGTGCGTTTGGATAGTTCTTAGTTATGTGGGATTACTTGGTGTTAACCAAATGTTGGCTGTGAATTTGGTGCACATTCATCTCGAAGGATCTTGGGGAAGGAAGATAGATGGTAGGATTAGGGAGCACACAGAAATTTCTTTGATGCTTACTAACCCAGGAAATAAATAAGTTGCTGTTCCAGATTACCCGAGCCACCTGGTGGTGATGGTATCGGGCTATTGGCAGGTGTGCTTCCCTTTATTTTGAGTTGATGTGTCTAATAGAGTTAGTTATTCTCCTTGGTGTTTTTTTTTTTTACTTTGATACCTGTTTGTAATTCACTAACAAAATAACTGTCATAAAGTTCCAGTAAGTGTTCATCTGAGGATTTTGCAAATTTGCATTTGAGACTACTAACACTTGGTGGTGGGCACTGGACAGTAGTGCCTATATTACAGCCTCAAAATGAGCTACAAAAAGGACTACATTTATGTGATATGACATACTGTGTGATGCTTCATGAAGGTATGATATGATGAGTTATCTGATTCTCTGTGGGGTATCTGCTAACCTCATATAATCACAGTAGAAGTTTTAAGACACCATAGAAAAGTAGAAATACCCATGCTTGCATAGTTTGTCTTATTCATTCTCTTATGTAGGTCGGCAAGAGATAACAAGCTAACAACTTATCAGGATATGTGTCTTGAGTGAGTTGTAGTTTGTGATGTTGTTAGTTGTTATATTCATATCAGTGCTGAATAGCCTAACTGCATATAGTATGTTTGGATTAGAGAGAGAAACTTTGGCTTTGCACATATGTCTAAGCTGCTTAGCTGCCTGCCAGGCTGCCACAAATGACTCGGCAATTGTAGGATTTAGAGAGAATGTATTTCAATTCGAGAGGAGTCCTACCTTTGGTGATATGTCTAAGCTCCTGACTTGCTCAGCTGCCTTGCCTTGTACAAGAATGACACTGCAATTACAGAATTTAGAGAGATGTTGAATTGTTGATTGAAGAGTGTGACTTACTGTTTATTGTCCCCTTAGTTGACCACTTTTAAGGTTAGGGAAAAAGGTGATTTCACTCTACCTTCCAGTTTCCATCAGAAGGTTATGGTTTGGAAATGATGTTTGAGTTTGGTCTAATTCTTCCATGTCATCTTCCCTTATTAAAAGGGTTATCTTTTGGAAATTATAATTCTTCCATGTCATCTTCCCTTATTAAAAGGTTATCTTTTGGAAATTACACAGTTAATGAAAGTTTGGAAATATAGGTGTGGTTGAAACTTGCCATCCGGTCTGAACCTTTGGGTAAGCTCTGCTGGATTAGCAACCAGTCAACCATAGCTGAACGCAGTATGGTAGAATTCCCAAGTACGGTCATTCCGAAAGTCAATATGAGGATTTTGTTAGGCTTCAGCACCAAATAAAGGTAAATAGTGTTGACCTTCATGTCTCACTATGTTGCATACATTTTGCTTCTTGTGGGGGAAGCATCTGCCCCTAATATAGCTAGGAGAGAGTGCATTTTTCATGCTTCTGACTTCTGAGGCAATAGATCCCGGATCATAGATATCAAGCACATAGGAGAAATTCAAGTACCTCTTCAAATACGCCTGTTCAGCTGTCTAGGTTGAACCTTCTGTAAAACACTGATCCTTGAATACATAGGTGTGTCTAGTAGGGTGCAGACTAATGGTGCACGTCTAGCTGTTACTTGAAGAATGTTTGAGGAGTTTTTACCTGAAAGCTGCAGTCCAATCAAAATCTGTTCTTCTTTTGCTACCTATATCCTGGAGAGTCTGCCTATTTCATGTATTCGAGAGAAGAGAACAAATAGCTTGACAAACAACCTTGTTTGTGAAATCATTGCACCGTGATCCTGATTCTGATTCATGTTGAACTAGCATGCAAGAAAATATGAGACATGCTGCAATATGGAGTGCTTGCCTAGGGAATACAGTTGACGAATGAGCTTGACGAACCTGACAGTACTGTTCTTGCACCAGGGAAAACTATTGGTCTGGAAATTTTATCGAACTCTACCGATAGAACCGGTGACCGGTGGTTACCGAATTTTTCGGTTTCTTTTTCAGACGAAAATTTTGAATTGAAATATGAATTTTTCAGATGAAAGATGAAATTTATCTTTTGATTGGAAATATGAATTCCCTTTATACATTCATGAAAATGAGATAAATCCGATTTTTTTTTCATGGTTTGAAATATTATTGGACCCGCCGATAACCGGTGGTGGTTACCGGCGAATTACTTTTTCCGTGGCTTGCACTCCATGTTTGAGACAGACAAGCAGTGTGCTTTATCTTGAGTATACATGTCGCCTAGTTTTTCTGCATTTCCTAGTACATTTCTTCTGCATCAGCTTTGGTTTATCCGTGCTGTTCGAGTAAAAAGGAGGAATGTATGGTGCAACAATTTGTGCTTTGCATCTGCTAGTTTGCGTGAGATCGACCTTTTTTCTTTGACGGAAGCGTGAGATCGACCAGAAAGCACGACGCGTAGACATGTTTTTTCAGACGAGTACATCCCTATGCCTCCTGGACCTCGGCCCAACTACAAAACCAAAGTCGCTGTTCGACGTGGGCCATAGGAGGGGACGTCATGGGCTGGCAGAGGAGGAGGCGGGCCTTAAAATGGGCCTTTTGACCCATTTGTTTCAGGGGCCGAAATACAAATGGGCAGGGGCCTCTGGAGACGTCATTCTTTATGGGCTGGCGACAGCCTCTACGAGCGGAAGAGAGCTTCTGCTTATGGCGGCGGCGGCGGCGGCCGCCGGGGCGAGTAGGTTTCTACGAGCAGGTGCCTTAAGCCCTAAACTCTTAACCCACTCGGAGGATTCCCGTCTTACACTGTCGTTCGGCCAGGACGCGTCAGCCACGCGGTGACGCACACCACCCGTTCGACCAAACACCTCCGCGAGTCGCACCTGAAGGCTGGTCGCCATGAGGGGCATGCGGCAGCCGCACCTGAAGGCTGGAGGAGCGGCTGCTACGGCGCTCCGGGGAGAGCTAGTGCGCCGTTAACGGAGGCGGCGAGGCCCCTCTCCCTCCCTCCATTGCCACGGGCGTGTCCGGGGCCACTCTTGGCTTCCCAAGAAAAGCTGCGCTCTGCCAGTTTTCTCCTGGAGCTGCTTGCTGATGTGGTCTGGTGCCGACAGATTAAGGTAGGTTTAGCAATTTCTACCTTCAATCTTTTACCTTTTGATGCCCACTTCCTGTCATGCCTTGGTTGTTTCAAATTGCTTTAAGCGCTCCGCCGACATCAAACGGTGCAGCTGATACAACGTCGACGCCGGTTTCAGGGTCTGAACATACGGAATGGCTACTTAATCATATCACAGTTTTGCAAGTTGAATGGCGTAGGGGTGATAGGAAATAGTAGTTTAACTGCAACTATCTAGTCTAAGGAGTACGGACAATGCTGTTGGTGGCTGTAACCTAGCAAGCTATAGTTCTTAACATAAGTTCAATTCAGTAGTTCACTGGCAAGTAATGTGGCTATTATGCATAACAAATCATATAAAAAATGGAAAGGAGTTCCCAGTGATGCAGCTTTGTACTCAATCGTCTAATAAGCGACACCTGGCTAGTTCCTTCAATTCATCCTAAAAATCTGCCTCAAAAAGACAATCGCAAAATGTGTAGCTTTTTCCTAGTCGGGTGGGTATGGATTTCAGAAATAAAGGTGACGTCCTGTTCAAAAAATTCTGAAGAAACTTAACTAGCCCAAATCTTTTTTCCAAATCACAAGAAACTTTCAACCATGTTTAGCCATCAACTACTTGCTACAAAAGTACAAAGTCTACTATATATCCTCTAAAAGTTAAGACCTTTGATTAACTGTTGGGGGAGGGTCCCCGCGTTCCCCAGATCGACGCCCACGTCAGTCCAACCAATGTCAACGAAGGGCTAGCAGTGAAGCATGGCGGTTACGCGAAACAACGACACGAAACATAACCTCAGTTTTGTAATCAAACCCCTCTACGCAGCTAGCAAATGTAACCCAATAGGCCACAGCCAAACAATATAGTTTGCTATTACTCTATTTCACAATATAAGTCTATTCGATCAGGCACTCCACACAAGTCTGTCGACAAAACCAAGAGGGTATGTAATGCCACTTCATTTTTTTTTTTTTTTTTTTTGTAATTATATGCATACACAAGAACAGACCTTGGGACCTACATGTACAAAGTAGATTTAAAAAGAGCCATCCATCTTCTCTGTCAGTACCTGTTTGTGATGATTATTAATTCTTACTGAAATTTGTACCCAAACACAGTTTGAATTTAAAAGATTATACTCATTTTAAAACGAGGCAGTGTCCAAGCAGAGCGAAGTGACTCCACGCAAGTGGGAGTTTTTCTTGTCTGCAAATGCAAAGTGACATTGCCTGCCACTAATCCAATTAATAATTACCCCTTAATTATGTTTCTGGCATTGTTGGCCCCCACGGCCTCTTCCCATCTCTTCTCTGCCCTTTCGGCTATAAAAATAGACTCAACATCGTCCCCCTCTTTGCACCAACACAGCTCTGTGTTTCTGTTCCCCCTTCTTCTAGGGTTAGATGTGATGGAGACTTAAGGTGTGCTGTGGAGCTGCAAGTTCAATTACTATGGTGTGGGTATAAAGATATGATCTATATATCCTGGTAATTAATTAAACTAATTGAGTAAGATAATTCTGCTCTTAAACTACTTGTGATCTTGTCATGCATGGAGCATATATAGTTAGTGCTATTCAATCTGGTTGCCTTGGTTGTGAATCAATCAGCTTTGCTTTTAAAGCTTTTCTTAATCTCCTAGACCGTATGGCACAGTAAGAGATTGCATACATAAAACATATTTAAACTTTGTTTACCTAGATCTTTTTTTCCCTGTTCGCTTTCAATGTTTTGATCCTTGCAGCACATACCAAGAAGATTATTTTGGTCCTTGTGGAACATACAATATAAGGGTCAGCGCAGATCTTGTTATGTCTGATCATAGCGCGCTCGATCTAGTATACAATTTTGATATATCATATATATGTGTTTTGATACATGGGATTATATCCCATGCTAGCTACCTTCGGATATTACTTTTCTTTTAAAAAATCTTGCCGGTTTGGAGATTATTTGGTGATTGCTTGCATCTTAGGCACATTTTAGATACATGCACGCTGGATCTGTTGAAGATCCCTACAGAGAGCTCGTTACAAGTTATCAAAAAATGGTGATATTATAACATACCTGGGACCTTAATTGAAGAAACTTCAAAGAGGATTTTAAAGTTGAAGGTTGCCATCATTGTGTGTGCTGTTCAAATAATGTTGCATATTTTCCGTCATGGTGGGCTATGTTGGTGAACCATGCACAGTTGATTGAAGTTAAACTAACCTGTACTTGTTTTTCTGTTGTAGGTTTTGCATTTGGCAGCAGTAAACTAGAGGCAGCAGCTGCATAACTTGCGAGAAAATTGTAAGATTTCTTGATGAATAAAAAATAGAACATTGTCAATTATCGTGGGAACTCTTCGGAGATTAATTAGATCCATAAGTTTTTATTTGTTCTTTGGCGTATTCACCTTAATTGGTTTGTATCATCTAGGAAAAGATCTTGCGGGAAAACTAAATGTTATTTAACAGAAAGGGTCTAAATAAAAACAAAATATTCTTGGGACTATACTGTCTCGTCCATATTTCAATTCTCATTTCTAGGTCATTTTGTCACTAAAAATTTCAGTAGTCTGGAGCGTCAGCATTTGCCCTCTAAGCATTGCAATGTAAATTACAATCCTAGATATCCCTTTGCAATGTGGGGTGGTGTCACTTTCTGTTCACAAGCTATGTGTACTAAAACATGTACTAGTTAATAACAGTGTTAGCTTTGGTGCTCTTAATAATGATTTGAATTTGATGATCATTGTTGAAAGACTTCCACATGTGTAGGAACTCTCGCCAGCAGCGCATGAACCTCATATGCAATGCATATAAGGTGTGATGGGCTGATATGATATGCATTAGAGGGAATCAGATATACATGAGGCCTCGCTGCAATTTTTTGTATAGACTGAACGCACTTTGATGTAGAGCTCCTCTAATATGTGATGGTAATGGTAAATGGCTCATACATAATATTAGAGTAATCCTAGCATGGATGCTGTAAAGCGAATGTTACTTGCACCAGGAGTTCTTAGTTAGAATGCCATGTTGAAACAACTAACCGGAGATAAAGCTCAACAATTTAATGTAGCCTTCTTCAGCCGAGTATAACATAAGCTCATTGGCTACCATGCGGTACTCTAAACCTTCCAAATCGTCTACATCTATGCTTGAAAACTATTTTTTCATTGATTTCATGCAGTTCTAATGGTATACTCAAGAGTATGCCTGTGGATCGTTCTTCCAATTCATATGATCTATTTGCTGTAGGTTGGATGATGATCATGCCAATGATTTTACCGCAAGTTATGCAGTTGCTGCCTCAAGCTTATTGCCTCCCTTTGCCAAGAGAATAAGATAATGAAAGTTGGATTATAAAACACACCTTCCGCAGCCATGTTTTAGTTTAGATGCCATGATCAAAGAGAAGCAATAATGCGAGAAGCCTCGGTACAATCTATCATGTTATTAGTGCAAGCAGCTAGCTGCTCATGTACAGTTTAACTGTGTTTCCATGGTCGAAGAAAATAAAAAAATGCTTGCTGGTTTTTACAATCAATCAAAATAGTTCTTTTGATTTTGTGCTATGTATGAGCAAAATAAGCCGGCTATGCAATTGCAGTCTTGAATATGGTAGTGATTACATGTGTATCTTCATCTTCCATGGCATAGGACCAGAGTGAAAATGAGCTAGTCAGTTCATTGTACTAAACCTCTTTTTTTTTTACCTGTATGTCATTATTTTTAACGATCGATATTCTTTCTGATCACTTTGATAAGTCCCAATACTCAACAATCATAAACTCGTTCATGGATCAGCTTAGCTGGTATGTCAGGCGGTATAAGTAGCATGTGCAGGCGGTATAAGTAGCATGTGCTGACAGATGCATGTAAGGTGCAGATCAAGAGGGCATACGGGGAAATGGGGCTAAATTCTAGTATCTTTGTGAAAGTTGGATGTAATTCATTCGGGATACAATGAAAGAGGAGTGTGTTATCTGCGGAAGTCAGTGGCGGAGGATCAACTTCTTTAAAAGGGGGATTGGATCATATACCCTCCCTGAAATTCAGGATTTCAGGATTTACCCTCCCACCTCAATGACATGTGGGGTCACCATAGGTCAATGACATGTGGGCCAGGAGGGTAAATCCTGAATTTCCATCTAAGGGGAGGGTATATGATCAAATTTTCCTCTTTAAAATACCTTGAAATTTCTATGAACTTGTATGCAAATATCAATACGAATAAGACTATTTTGCCAAAAACCCATAGGATGAATGTGGCTTCGCCGTTGGTGGAAGTCCGCCGCTAATGAAGGTAGTGGGCACCACTCATCTCACCCCACCACCGTCATCAACCTTGTCATCCACCCGGGATGCGGATCCTCTCTAGTAGCATGTAGCTACGGCAAAAGTATACACTACATGAGCATTAGGGATCATCCGAGACGTTCAATTGCTAGCGAATGGTCTAGAATAGTAGCGTGCAGCGCTGTGCTACTGTACTGAACAGTAAAATCACTGCAGCATTTTCCGCATGCAGTAAGAATACTGTGGTAATAGACTCAAAAAATACTGTCTACCGTGCTTGTTGCAGAGTTGTAGAGGACCAGATCCACCCACTCCAGCCTCTTTTCAAGGGATTGGGATCCTCTGCATTGAAAGAGAAAATATAGAGAATCTATGGTATGTCGGTATGTCGCATTAAAATGAGATCTCCACCGCCCAATAAAAAATTAAAGGTTCAGATCGATTGCTACAGTAAATATTTTATTGTTTCCGCCTTGTTGCTGTGGTGCTATGTCAGAGTATTGTTTACCCTCACAGAAACACTGTTCACAGGATCCCTTCCCAAGCTAGGTTGGAAGCCTAGAACCCTCACATCTCCCATCATCGGTGTCAATGCATTGTCTATTTGTTGTGCTTTCATCGTTGTTCGCCCTAACACCTAACTTGACCTCCGGTTACTGTCATCCAAAATGTAACTCAACATCAGGGAGGGACGCTAGAGAACCCCGACTATCGTTGATTCGTCAATGGTGTTGTTTCTCCCTCGTGCAGACGCACGCGTGCCGAATCAAGCGGGCATGGGTAGAAGGTAGTGGACATGGGCAGAAAATGACACAAGGGCATGGAGGGCAGATTAGACTGGGGGAAGATTTGTTCGTGGGATTGGTTTGCTCCAGGCCAGGTTTCCATAAACCAGAACTAGCCCAAAAACCGGAGGTAGACTGATCGATTTTCCTACTTTTTGGATCTTTCAAATTTTAGAACTTTTGACTTTTCATATTTGAGATCAGGGTAGAAACTAGAAGTAATTAGAAGTATTTTGGCATTGAAAAAGCTTTAAACAGAGAGGGTCGGTGTAGGGGTGTAAACGGAGCGAATAATTCCCGACCGACCGGCCGACCGAAAGTTTGCGGAGCGAATACAGAAGAGATAAATGGTTATCCGACACTATCTATGTCCGACTCCGACTACGGGGAAAAATATGGAATAGGATACAGAATGAGCGATATCCATCCGTATGCATCCGTATATCAGGTGGTATGAGGAAAAGTGTTGTGACTTCACTTAGGAACAAGATAACAGATAGGTGTGTTGTTGCATCTAAGCAGGTAGGGGATACTAAGTGTTTTTTCTTCGATATCTCAGTGATTAGTATCTCTGTGTTCGCTCTGATTACATCCCTACTGTCTAATATCCTGTGTAGGGGTGCAAAAGAAGCAGATAATATCCGACCGACCGACCGAAGGCTCGTGGAGCGAATACGAGATGGAGAAATGAGTATCCGACACTATCCGTGTCCAACTCTGACTTCGAGAAAAAATACGGAATAAGATACAGGATGAGCGATATCCGACCGTATCCGCTCCTATTGCACCTCTAGGCTAGTGGAGTGAACCGAAGGGGTTAAAACAGGGTAAAACAACCGTTGGTTGGTTGAGGTTTCGCGACCGGTTACCGACCGGTATCGGTGGTTTTCTGAACCCCACCCCAGGCAGGTAGGTTTTCAATAGTGAAATGCTATGAGTGAATCATAACAATTTGTTTAAGAGCAGTCAAAGAGACTAAACCCTAAGCTCTAAATAAACCAGCTGTTCAGAGCAAATCAATTGCAGCCGCATTAGCTGTAACAAGCATGTGCTTCGGACCTGCAGCCTCGATTCTTCGCTGATCAGATAATGCAGGTATTTTTATACTACCAAAAGGTCCCTAGTGATGCAAATTATTTTACTAATAATTAATGCTGAAAGTTCAAAGCATATCAACTTGTTAACTTAAATAATCTACTTCAAGGCAGAAGAGTCGGAGGCCACCAAGAGAGAGAAAATGGTTTTGTTTCTATCTCTCGGTCTCAACCCGAAACTACTTTCTTCAAACCACCACCTCCTTCCTCTCTTCCACCGGGCCCCCCTCCCCGACGTGCTTGCCGGCATCGAGTGGGAGGGGTCCTGCCCCTTTTCTTTTTTGTGCATTATCCTAGTAGTTGTCCTCTTTCTCCCACCCGACGGTTCTTCTACGGTTCGGTGGCTTTCCCGGCCTCCTCTTAGAGTTGTTCTCGCCGATTTCTTGCAGTGGAGCAGCCCTTCGGCCACCACAAGTAGCCGACTATTTTGATCTATGCCTCTCCTTCAGATCCGTCTGATCTGGATGTGAGGTCGCTCAGCTTCAACACCGCCACTCATTTTTTCCAGCTCGGTGTCCTCCTCTAACTCCCCTTCATCGGTGTTGCTCCATGGCGCCGTCCATTGTCACCACCATGGCGATGGTCTTGTACATCATTGGCACAGACACCATCGGTGGGTACCTATCAATAAACTTCCTGTTGTGGCCTTGGCGCTTATCGTCGTACTTCCCGGTGTGTCGTTTCTTTCTGATTGTTGTGGCTCACCTCTATCTTTCACATTCCCTGATTTACAATATAAGTCCCTCAAGATCTACTCATCCACACATGCAGCCGCATCAGGGCCTCTTGTTCCACTTTTGGCATCTTCAGATCGGCTTCCTCCAACATTTTTTTTTGTACTGGAGACTCCTTCAAATCAAACCTCTATCACGGGCAAGACCTGATGTGGAGGCACTCATCAACGTTAGCTCTTTAGCCGATGTTTGCTGCGGGCGGTTGATCGGTGGTCTTGACTTGAGCTACGCCTCCTGCCTAGTCGAATCCTCCAAAGGTTTTCGCCGGCCATCTTCAATATCCCCGGCGACTTCATCATCAGCTGGCCGGCCCTCGCCAACTCCCTCATCTTTGGTGTGATTTCTTCAAGTGTGATGAAGTTCTTGTGTGTACTTGTCGGTTTAGTCCAGTTGGCCCTTTATGTAATTTTTCTTCTCTTTCTGGACTTCATTGTGTCGATGATCAGGATACGGCCATACGGGGTCCCCTTTTGATCTTACTAGGAAAATAATATGAAAAAATCTTGACGAAGACCTTTTATTGTTGTGGACACAATAAATGCATAAAAATACAATGAGAATGAGGATGTATAGATTATCACAGAACTTATTAGTTCTGTTAAATAATACATGGGCTACCCCCTTTATAGTTATTAAAGGGGTGACAGTTAATACCACTTAAGGCACCTAATATCTTTACGCATGTTCCTCTATTGAGTCTTGAACCATCATGTCTCTTAACCAACTATCATAAATTGCCAGATGCGCTAATAACCACTCTCACGTTTAGTCACGTAGGAAACTGTCATGTCTCATTGGTCGAGGATAGCCCAAAACCGTATAACTAGTCGTGTAGTGTCCATAATTGGTCATCTAATGACTCAAACTGGTCTGTAGTAAAGGGGATTAGACTTCCTTTAAACACTAGTTGTAGGTTCATAGTCGTTATAAAGTGGGCCTCTGATATGTGGGCATGCTTTGACAGAGACTCCAATTTTGACCGAAAAGGTTGACCTGATCAATAATCCTCGTCACATTGTAATGGGACAATGTACTTGACGAGGATATAATAATCCTCAATTAATTCATTCATTTATCTATAATATATGTTATAGATAATGTTATGTATACACAACCTTCAGAGGTGAAAGATTACAATTATCTAGTGGTCGTAAGCTATTCTACGACCACAAGATTACAATTATCTAGTGGTCGTAAGATATTCTACGACCACCCCATATGGTCGTAATCTTTACTATGATCACCTCATGGTTATAAGTTTTACTACGATCACCTCATGGTCGTAAGCTTTGCTATGACCAGGTCAATCATAAATACCCTATAGTCGATAAAGCTCACAGGCATGTGGACCCAATCTACTAGAGACTTTATATATTGTGTATTTGTGCGTAGTAGATGAACATGTGTTGTTATTCTCTGATATAACTGCACATAACTCTCTGTTTCTAGCATAACTACAAGGCGAATGTGGGAGGAGTGTGTCTATGACAATAACCGCCATCTAAATGTGTGCATTGCATCAACCGTTGAGGTGCCTCTTGGCATGGGACAACTGCTACCCTTTCAGACGTTATATAAGAGATAACACCGGTGGACAGAGTACAAAGAGAGAAGCAATAAAACAAGGAAGGAGTTATTAGTTCCAGCCTTCAGTGACTTCTTTCCTGTTGTAAACATGATCAATACAAGAACACAGGAGTATGATTGTTATTCTCCCAGGAGAAAGCCCGAACCTGTCTAAAAATCCATGTATCTCATCTTGTGTAGTCTCGATTAAGGAGCCCAACATCATTCATTTCATAAGTTTAATATTAAAACATCAACAGTATTGTTGTAACAGCCCTAAGTTAGGGTTTGTATTTCAAATATAAAATTTTGAGGAGAAATAAAAACTTTTGATGTCTCTTGAAGTCATTTGGAAGTTTTCCAAATTTTCCCTAAACAATTTCCAATTCTAAGATTTAATTCTTGTGAATGGAAATTGTTGTCAACAAATTCTTAGCCTTAAAACTTGTGATCATCCTCTGAAAATATTTTTCCTGTCATCTTGACCATCCTAGCTACCTCCCTGAAAATTTTCACAATTTTTTTAAATTTTGTTTGCTATTTCAAATGGCCAAGTCAAACCAGTTTGGAAATCTGGTCAAACCCCTGGACAGCAGCTTGTGAATTTTATTGGGAGAAATCTAGTGCATGAAAATTCCTGGAAAAATTACACAAGGTTGTCCTCTGTCCCAGGAAGCTCCCATAAACATTTCGGAATTTTTGGAGCTCTGGAACCATCTCTAAAAATTCCCCAAACCAGCTTAGCCTTTTGAATTCAAACCCTGGAACTACTGTTCCTCGGGCTCGAACCTAACTCGAGCTCGAGTCCGACCGCACCTAAATGACTCGGTCGCGTCAACTAGCTGCACCGCCCCGAGTCCGATCGTTATTGACCGTCCGATGCAAATCGTGCGGCTCACATCGCGCCCGAGCCCGAGTCCGACTCAGCCAGCTCGTCGCGCCGCTTGCTTCATTGCCGCGACGACGTGTGGGCCAACCTTGTCAGTTTCTTCCTCGTCTTCTCCGCGTCCCACTGGAGCTCGCGGCGCTCGCGCATGCGCGCCACGCAGCTCGTCGCTGCCACCTAATTGCACTTGTGTCCGTCAGTGGCGCATCGCTAGAGCATCATTACCTCACCGCGACCGCTCACCTCTCGTTTTCCCCGCTCTGTCGCGCTCTCCGCCCACTTCTCAGTTTCAGCCGGAGAAGAAGAAGAGGACAGCGCCACCACCTCGTTGCCGCTTGTGCTCCCGCAACCCCCTCGTCGTCTTCCTTGTTCCTCGCCGCATCCATTTTGCCCATCCCGAGCTCGTGGCATCCAGTGAATCGTCCGGAGCCACTTCGTCGTCTCCGCCTCCGGTTGTGGCGACCCCGCGGGCTTGCTAGCGCTCTAGTGAGTCCCTCGCCTCGGCGCTTGGTCCCTCGTGATCGCCATCACCTTCTGAGTCTAACCGTGAGCTCTTTTCTGGCTTTGGTGCATCATGGTGGGCGTGCGGACGTTTCTTCCCCGCGCACGGTGATTCGCCGCCGCAGCGATTCCGGCCACCTCGGTGCTCCATCGTCGTCTTGATCGTGGGCATAACCTTCCTGGAGTCAAGGCGAAGCCGTTGCGCACACTCCCGAAGCCTCTCGTCGCCGTAGCGTCATCTCCGCGAGAGCCGCGCCTTCTTCTCCGCCTCCGGCCGTCGTGAGCTCATCTCCGGCGACCATCGGGCTTCGCGTCACCGTCACCGTGTTCGCGAAGTCTTTGCGGACCTCAAGGTATCGCTCACTCACCTTGAAACCTTCTGGTTCGCGAGATCCACTGCGCGGCCGCGCCGCCGTCCCCGTGCGCGCCGGTGAGCCGCCGGTGTCATTTAGTTAGCGCTAATCTTGTTTAGTTTTAGTCACTGCCATGTGGGCCTTCTCGGGTTAATTGTGTTTAGGAAATCTCAAATCCAACCGTTATGTTATACTCTGAGTCTCTGTCATGTGGGCCCGGATTGTCAGTTAAGGATTGTGTAAGTTTCGTTAATGCGTTTTCTCTGTCAGGAAGCGTATTTTCTCTGGGCATGTGTGTTAGGATTGCGTTATGTTAAGCCGAAGACGTATTCTCGAATCACGCCGACGTCACCTTCGATGGCGAAGTGTCACGGTCGGCGCGCGTGGCCCGCCGTCGATGGTGTGGCTAGCTGGTTGTCGGTAGAAAAAGTATTGAATGCTTTAGTAATTACGAAATGTATTTTACATTTGTAATCGTTAATTCAATTAAACTTAGAAAATGCATAACTAATTCAATTTTTCTCCAAATCGCATGAAACCAGTTCTGTTAATTTTCATTTTAGAGTTACTGTTTACTAAAATTAGTTTCAACCATGTCTCATTAGCGAAATCTGGTTATTGATTAATTGGTGTATTATGTATTTTCCAAATTAGAAAATTCATATCTCTTTCAATAATTGTCCAAATCCAGTAAAACCAACTTTGTAAATTTTCATTTTTAGTGTACTAATTATCAGGATAGGTTTTAGATACTGTTTCTGTTCCTAAAAATTTGTTAAGTAATTAACTAGTGCTTTAATGTGTATTTTAGCTTAGAAAATTATTAGAAAATTCATCACCACTTTAAATAAGTTATTCTCTGTTTCTAAAAATGTGTTAGACCATGCTTATGCTGCTGTGTGAGTTTTGGTATGTTTTGTTGTTGTTGGTTGATTGAGTTTTGTCGATGTTATTTGTTCTTATTATTGTTTTTGTTCGATCGATAGATTGCGGCGATTCGGTATTCTCGAGAGTGATCTCAAGACATTGAGCATTGAGCAAAGCGAACAAGCGGTTTGATCATGTTAATCCCAGTATTTTAAAGTCTAATATTTTGGTTTCAAATGTATGTATGCATTGCTTAATTTGTGTTAAATTGATTAGTTAAATCAGTATTGCATATCCACGTAGGTGAAATATTGATCTCTACTACGAGCCTAGGTTATTTTGTTGTGATTAGAGTTCGTTGGATGAACTCTTATCACTTAGTAGATTACGAGTTCGGATTGCTTAGCATTGCTTAGTTACAGGTAGAATTGGGCGGTTATCGCGTAGTCGATAACTTTGATCACACAAAACTTATTATTTTGTTATATATCAGCCTTTGTGCTATGTTTAATTGTAAAAACTAAAAATTAAAACAAAATGATTTAGACTTGGGCACAACGGTATGTTGGTGTGATCTTTGGGTGTGACTGGAATGGTGCCCGAGTCAATTAAGGACCGAGTTACTTGCGCCACCGTAGTGAGCATTTTGCGTGCTAACCACACTAGAGTATATGGGACCTCTATTGACCTAGTACTTTGGCGTGTATTGACTCCGGGTCGCAGGAGGTCGCAGGAGGGATGGTGTTGGGAGCATGGTAGTTGTCCGAAAAGCTTTACCCTGAGTGGGTAGTTATCTTTTCGGCTTTACCATGTAAGCGTATGGATTTCTATCCATACGAGCGGCTCGTAGTTAATACACAATATTGGAAACAGTCTCGTAGGACTTAGCCGTGCCGGCATACCTTCGGAAGTGTGCTTTGGCTTAAAGGCGGTCTGAAGTGTGGGTACATTGGTACACCCCTGCAGGGTTAAAACTATTCGAATAGCCTCGTCCTAGGTTATGGACACGCTCGGATACGCCCCGTAAGAACTAGACTACAACATTTAAATTAAAACTTGATGGGTGGTACGAATCTGGGATTCGTGCTATTGTTGTGGTGACTATTGGGATAGTCACTTCTAGGTTGTTTATCTTTAATCTTTTGCTATTATTATCCTTACTGTTATTTCAGCATTAAAAATGAATTGCAAACTTGCTTTCTAACTGTATTAATTTATTGCAAATAAATTTGGCATTGTGCAAATGAAACATATGGCCTCCACCAAATAAGCCTGCATGTAGCATATGAACAGGTCTGCTAGTTCACACGTCAGTCTTGCGAGTACAAAAACAATTTTTGTACTCAGCTGCTTTGCTTAATGTTTTTGTTGCAGAGGAAGAAGGTGAGCCCCAAGGGTCTCACTTCTGTGAGTTGTGCTGCCCGTGTGTGACGACTAGGCTTGGCGGTCCGGTCAGATGCCTTGTGGGTGAAGGCACGCTGATTGGCTTTGTTTATAGCCATCTTATGGCGCTTTTGCTTCATTGTCGTTCTTACATTATTTATGTATCTTTTGGCACATCGGCCTTGGTACGTAATAACTCTGCTCTTTGTTACTTTACATTAGTTGCGTGATGTTTGGACTCTATGTTTGGAATGGAGTTGATGCATACTTTTGTGGGAGGTGTGTATACTGCTTTCTGGGAAGTATACATATCTCGAGGCTCGGTTTATTTGATTTGTGATGCTAGGACCAGGTGGTTGGTTAAGCATTACAAGCCAAATAAATTGGGGTTCTCACAACTGTGCTCTCGAAGTAATTTAAATCATGGTCATTTCATTAAAAAAAAGTCACAAGAGTGGTAAAGAAAATACTTGTCCCTTGCTTGCAAAATTCCAAAGAAGGATAGTACCTATTACGTTCAAAAGTATACCACATTTTAGAATGCGAGCAGTTAAATTCCAAAGAAGGACAGTAACTATTGCGTTCAAAAGTATACCACATTTTAGAATGTGAGTAGTTAAACTTTTCTAGTTTTGGTCACTTATTCATACTAAACTATTTAGATGGATCACATGCTAATGATATTGTTAGATTTGTCATGACAAAAGTGCTTTCATAATATAGAAATTTATCACTAGAGAGTTTTTTTTTTTGAAAATTGATCGGGAGCTCTAGCATTCACTAAAGAAGGAGACGGCCATCCGAGTTAGTACTAGGACTTACCTGGCGGTAGGAAGGTTAAACACCCTCTCCACAAGGTCATTAGCCTACTCACTATAATCAAAGTTAAAGTACTGAAGACCGTATCAATTGTAACATCCCAAAGTTCTGTTACCAAAATTAAAATTAATAAAATTATTAGTTTTATTGATTTCCTGAAATTTAGAAGAGTTTTATTGCTTTTCTTGAATTTCCTAGATTTTAAAAAGTCAAAAAAATAAAATTTATTGAGTTTATAGGTTTTACCTGGATTTAAAGATGAAAAGAAAATTTTAATTAATTTCTTGATTTTTCTGAAATTTAAAAAGGCTTTTCCTATTTTCCATAATTAAAATTTTATGTGCAAAAATAAAAGCCAAACTTTGAGATGGAAATAATCTTATTAAGTTCAACAAAAATAAAATCCCAACTTTATGGGGACTTTTTTAAGTTTTAAAAATAAAAAGGAACCAGTTGAAATTTTCTTGGTTTGTTAAAACTTAATTTGAAATTTTAGAAAATAAACCAATTTAATGTGAATAAATCAAATTTTAATTAAAGTAAAAAAATGGTTTATTGAATTTTGTGGACTTTCTTGGATTTTCTCAAAATGATTTTACTATTTCCTTGGAGTTCAATTTAAATTATTTACTTTTATGTTTTTTCCCAAAAATTCCTTTTCTAGGTTGTAAAATTTAATTTACATTAATTATTTTAAAAGCAAGGGATTTATTTTGGAGTTTTTGCATTTTATTGAATTTAATAAATCATATGTTGAATTTCAAGCAAAAAATATTTTAAATAATTAAAATAAACTTGAAATAAATCTAAAATTATTTTATTTGATCTTTTCAGGTCCCAAGGTATTTTTGAAATTTTTTGGATTTTTTCAAATTTCTTTTCTTTCCTTCTTTTCTTTTTTCTCATCTTCTTTTCCTAGTCACCATCTTCTTTGCGTGACACCACCGTGCACCATGGGCGCCCTTGCCACCCTGCTTTTTCCCCATTGATGAGGACATTAAACATAAGGATGCAACCACTGTTTCGACCTGCTGCACTGCATCCTCTACTTCAACAACATCTTCGCTAATAGGACTTTCGGCTAATGCAAGACCATATTACCCAATTGGATCGAACTACGTCTACATGTCATGGTGCTACATCTACATGCCATGGTACTATGTCTACAAGCCATGGTACTACTGCATGTGCCAAGCTGGATACGTTTTGGTCAGATCAGTTCGAAATCAGCCTCATAGCACCAACTTCAAACACGCATAATTTTCACATACAGAGTCCGTTGGAGGTCCACGAGTACTTGATTGAAAGCTTATTTCGTTCTCTTTCCAACGGATCCGGCCTCACCTTCAAATTTCTTTTGGACTGATCACAATCATCAAAAGAAGACGTCATATCACTTGTTTTGGCCAATTTGGGTATTGTAATCATACTGAACTTGGCCCATCTGCCGGCGGACCACCTAGAGGCGTGGTTACTGTTTATGTGAACAGTAACACACGAGAATAGTCCCACCCCACTAGTTCCTTTAGATTTGTGGCTCCTCGTTCCCTATTTAAGGAGTCCGCACCCCCTCTAGTTTTCTTGGATTTTGTTTAGTTAGTTAAAAGTTAGCCTTGTTGCAACTTCGTGTATTGGCTTGTGTCGACTAGACCAACCATAATACTATTTCAGAATCCCAACTCAATTCAATATTTCAATTCCTATTTGCAATTTCAGATTGCTTTATCTTTTTCTTGCGTGCTTCTTCGGTGTATGCAGGAATCGATCTTCGTGGTCAGGTCATCCGGGTATTCGTGCACGGTTGATAACGACTTGTCAATCAGTTCAGCGATTGCGTGGTTTCGAGCCTTGCGTGTTTGTAGCCAGGATCGTGAGAGTTGAGCGACGCCACCGAATTTATCGTTCGCATCGAAAGATCGGGCCAACAATCGGACCTTCGGGTTCATCACCCATGCCCTGGCCTGTGCCTCTCCCCCATGCCCTGCGCCCCTTGACCGGCTCCCCATCCCGCCCCATCCCCAGCCCATCCCCGCCCGCACTACTCTGCGCTAGCCGTGTTGCCCTTGCCGCCGGCCTCTCCCACCTGAGCTACCCCTCTCCCTTTCCTCCCCCTCCTCTTCTATAACATGGGCGCATCAACCTCCCTCCTTCCTCCCCCTCCTCTCCACCCCTGGAGCCATGCCAAAACTCCCCAAATCGAAGCTCCATTGCTCCCAAACTCTAGTCAAAACTTCTCTCTCCCTGTTCTCCCTCTTCGGTCATCCATTCTCCGCGTCAACCACGTCACGGCGTGCCCTCACCTCCTCCTCCTCCCATCTCCCAAGCTTTTTGTACCGACCGAACCCCTTCTCTCACCGCTTCGTTTCCCCGACATTGTCACCTCATGAGCTATTTTCCCTGTAACACCGAGCATAAAAATCTTTTAAATAGTTAGTAGGGAAAATTCACCTCCTTCTTTGCAATCAAAACATTTAATGTGTCCCAAGTGGAACGCCAAAACTATTTTATTTGGGTTCTATGTGCTCGATATATCGTTGATCCATTTGCTATATTCGACATTGTCACCACTATTTTGTTCACCTCATGATGTTCTATGTCGCATGCTCCTTCCTTCGTCCCCCGCTGCTCGATCAAAGTTGGACGGCTAAGATACGCGGATGTGCGGAAGTTCCGTCGTTCTCTTGATTGTGGACCATTCGATTAGATCCGACGGCCGATCGAGTCCGTTTTCACCCGCGCCGCTTCGCGCGCGCGCGCTCGAGCCGCTGTCACCGGCAGTGGGCCCTGATCGCCATCATCCGTCGTCTTCGAGGCGGACTCGCCGCCGCCGATTCGCGCCATGCTGGTCCTTCGGACTCGCCTCCGGCTATTTAAAGCCCCGAGGATCCTCGTGCTCGCACCCGAAGCCACGCTTCAAAACCCTAGCCGCCACCGGCGCCGCCAGAGCCCTAGTCGCCGCCGTCTTCACTCGCCAACGACTTATCGCCACGCTGCGCTCAGATCCCCTCGCCACCGAACTCCTCCAACGCCGCCGCCGCCGAGCCCGAGCCTCCACCTCCGAGAGCCGCTGCGGCCACTCGCCACCCCGAGCACCCGTGAACACATCGATGAGATCCCGCGTCCCCTCTACCTCTGGTGCCATCCGCCGCCGGCGAAGCCGTTCGCGGGACCCTTAGTTCCGAGCGCGCTCTCTGCCGTCGTCCACGCCGAGCCACTCGGCGCCGCGTCATCGCCCATGCCTCCGTGTCGCATGCGTGGCGCCGGTCATCGCCACGTGTGCGCCGCGTGAGCGCCCACCGGTCTCGAACTCCGAGGCTCGGTGAGACCAGCCACCGTGAGCGTGTCTCGACGTGTGGGCCCCACATGTCGGTTTTTCTTTATTTATCTTTTCCGAAATCACGAAATGACGCCAGAAGATTGCGCAATAATCCGATTTTTCAATAGAAAAGTAATTCGGAAATTCCAAAATCCAAATTAGGTTTCTTTTAGATTTAAACTTCAGAGCTCATAACTTTTGCATCCTAACTCCGATTGAGCCCATTCAAATTTCTAAATTTGTCTAAATTCAAGCTCTATTTATCTGAGATTTTTATTTAATTTTTGGAGTTTGTTTTGCCTCTATTATTTATTTGTTTTGTTTGTTTTGTCTCGTTTGCGAGTAGACGTCGATTCGTCGGGGAATTTTGTGGAAGAAGGAGCACCCCAAGATCAAGACCAGTACATAGACCTTTTCCAAGGCAAGTCATACCTTTGATCATCTTGAACCTAGTTTTCAAATTACTTTGTGTTAAATTAATGCATTCTACTTTAATTATTTATTTAAATGCTTTGGGCATAGTTATATCCAAATTGCTATCACACTTTGGCCTTGTATGTCATAATTCCTTGTCACCCTAGATTGGTTATTAATTGGTAATATTATAGCACCAACGTGGGTTGGTTAGATGCGAGTACAATTGCTTAGCCATGCTACGAGTCTCACATCTCATGAAAGTTGCAAATATGAACTATGACTAAGTGACTATGGAACTTTGTGTAAAACTGTGTGTTGTATGTTATTACTTCGTGATGGCATGTGTTGCACTAAAACCAACTGGGTGGTAAAGGATTTAGACTGAGGCAAGTGGTGGAGACTGTGTGACATGGTGGTCTATGTGATGGGAATGATGGTCTTTGTGACTTAGTTAGAAAATGGAAGTCTTGTCTTGGTCAATTAAGGACTTAACTTTGTGCGCCATTGAACTGAGCCTTCATCAGACGACCACATGCCCGGTATGGGACGGCCTAACTTAGTAAGTTATGGATTCTCGGCATTGATGTTCAGGTGGATAGGTTAGGCTGTGTGACAGGGTGGAGGTGTGACTACTTGGTGGTTGCATCGCGGGACGATTCGTCTTCCCTGTCCAGCGGTGTGTGTTATACCAATTCTATGTGAGCTGGTATAGCGGTTTGTAAGCACACTGGGAATGTCAATGTTTGAGATGAAGTTTTCGAACTGTTTTGTTACGATTGGTGCTTGCTACACTAGTTGTATCTTGTGGGTAAAGTGTACAACCTCTGCAGAGTGTTAAACAATCTATTCGAATAGCCGCGTCCGCGGTCATGGACATGCTCGGGGATTTCACACGAGGGGTAGTTTTCATAAAATCTTTGGGATGGGAGCTGTGTGACCTCAATCATATGGCTATGTGAAATAATCTGTTTAGCTGTGTGTCTTTGTGGAAACAAATGTTAAATTAATATTGTCTATTTGTTTTGAGTTATGCTTTTAATCTATTATTCGTATTCAATTGCAAATGTTGCTTTTATGCAAAAGAACCACGTAAGCCTTTTCTTTGGTATAAGCTCGCATCTATACATTGCATTCGTGGTATGATTTGCGAGCACGGTTGTGTACTCACGCTTGTTGTAAAACTTGCGCCCAAACCTACGTAAGAGGAGTCTACGCCGCTTTCGAGGAGGAGTTCAAGGTCGATCGTTCGTTAAGGTTTGGATCGATCGGCTGCTCGTGGCGAATTGGTGGGATCTACGTTGGAGTTTTCCGTTCATCCGCCGCTTTATTTATCGTTAGCTCTGCGTGGCTTAATAAGTGTAAACTCGACCATAAGGTCAAAACCCTTATTTGTTATTCAAACTAATCGCTTACTTTATTTATCGCTTGTGTGGATCGATATTTACTCTGTGTTAACCCTGTGCACTAGCGTGATCTCGACTAGTGCAGTTTACACAGAGGGTTCCAGAATCGTAATTCTGGGTCCCGACACTTCCTTTTCTCCAAAGTGCCACCGGTTCGCCAGAAGCTGTGCACGGCTGGCCGTGAATTCCGCTCACGTACCTCGTCGAACCGTGTGCCGCCTCCACCTATAAAATGGAGCACCACGTGTTCCATTCCTTCCTCTTCAAATCGCCGCCAACCCCACTCTCTAACCCCTCTCTATTTGCCAAGATTTCATCAGCAACTGTGCGCTCTCTACTCTGCCTGTGCACTGCCTTCCTTCTTTTTTTCTTCTTTGAGCAACTTCCTTGTAGGGGCCAACCTGTCACAGTAGCTCCACTCCTCAGCCATCTCGCCCACACCTCCTTCTTTGCTTTGTGCATTAAAACAAAAATCAAACAGCAAGTCCAATTCATTTTCTGTCTCTTCTGATTTATTTTAATTTCTATCATTTCATGTGAACGCAATCTTCCGAATATTCGTTATCCTTCATACGAACTCTGATTTCATCAATTCTTGTTCCTAAATTAATATAAAGGTGGTATTTTTCTTTTGGTGCTAATTTTGTAATTTTTGGATTTTATTTGAATTTGGCTTGTTTTCGCGTGTAGATTGCGACGACTACGGAAAGCCGAATTTCGACGCCGTTTGAGAATAACAACTAAATGTGCAAGGCAAGTTACATCCTTTGATCATATTTGAATCCCAATACTTTAAATTATTTAAATTTTGTTTTAAATTATTATTGGATACGTATTTCAATTCAAGTAATTTAAATTCTTGTTTTAAGCTTTATAGATATTCCCAACTCCTTTGTATAGCCATGTATTGTCAGGATTGGTAGTATGAAGAATCATGCCAAGTGTGATATATTTTGGAAATAAGAAACGGAAAAGATTGGGTGATTGTTGAATATCGGAATATAGGACTAAACTGTTGTGAGATATTTGGTTATCGAAAATTGTTGAATTTTGGATATTGAATTGTTAGAAATACATGATTGTTGGATTATAGAACTATGGCTTGGTCGGATTATAGAAATGTATCTTTGTCGGATTATACGAATATAACTCGGATGGATGATATAATGGATTATGATTGGATATTGAATTATAGAAATAGATAATTGTTGATGTTGGATTATCGGGGATTGGGTTATAGAATTAGATTCTTGTTGGGTATAGGATTGCATTATTGTTGGATTGATGGATGTCAGATTATAGAAATAGTTATCGTTGGATGCTGGATTATAGAATTATATAATTGATGAATATTGGATTGAAGAAATACATTATGGATGGATATTGGATTGTAGAATTACATGATTATTGGATTATAGAAATACATGAGTGTTGGATATGGGACTATAGAATTAGATTATTGTTGAAGATTGAATTAAAAGATTACCAATTCATGATAATGATTTGGTGGATTAGGTTGAATCAAGAAGTCTAGAATTAATTGGGTATTTTGGTCATATTGGACTTATCGGATATGATTGAATAGGGAAGTTGGATTTAGAATAAATCTTAGTTGGATTATAGAAATATATCTTTGTTGAATTATGGAAGTATAGCCTTGTTGGATTATTAGAATATATCATTGTTGGATTGTTGGGAATTTAGTTTTGACAAGATGATCAAGTTTAGGTGATGAATAAAGAATGAAGTTGGATTGTTGTAGTAAGTTATGATTGGAATTTAGGTGCATTGGATGGATTATAGAGAATTATTGAAATTGATGGAGTTAATTGAATAGCAGTGTTTGGTTGACCTACAATTGTTGGTGGATTAATATATACCATAATGTGGTGGATCAATAGACTTAATAGATTTATTCGGAGATTATGATTCTAGTATTGATGATTGTCTTACTAACCTTGAAGTTGACAATTCTTGAACATTAAACCCTCACACCTTGTCACCTTAGATAAAATTTTGGTTAATACAATAGTATTAACAAGATGCATTTGTTAAAAATTCGATGCTTAGACAAGCTTAGACCAAAATTGTTTAAATTGGGGAACTTTAGCCAAATATTCAATTATGATTTAAATGAGCCTATGCTATTGTTTGACCATAGAACTTCGGCAAATGATTTTCAAAAAGCAAAACAAAATGAAAATTGGTTTGGACTTGGGCGAAATGGATATTTGGATGGTGCATGTTAACGCACGGGGTCGATTCATTTCTATGATCGAGGCCCAGGGGTTTTATTAGAAAGTCGCCCAAGTCAATTAAGGACCGGTCTTCAAGCCGCACCCTGCTAAGCCACATCGTACTACCACAAGTTTGAAGTAGGTAGGACTTGACTAACTAATTTATAACATTCCACCGTGGTTGTACCATCCGGTTGCGTGGGTGTCAGAATAACCTACTTTTATGTATTCCCACATAGCACAAGAGGGAGCTTAAGTTCGACGGGTTTCTATACAAAGGAAGCAAAACCTTAGCGAGGCGGGACTACAGTGAGATGGTGCATTGTAAAGGTCTTATGATAATCTCTTAGTCGCACACCTTCGAAAGTGTGTGGGCGGACAGTATAAGTTGATTATCTCTTATGGGTAAAGCTGTACAACCTCTGCAGAGTGTAAAACTATTCGAATAGCCATGTCCACGGTCATGGACATGCTTAGCAAAGCTAATGCAAAATTAGATTTTGTTTTTGTTTTCAAAAGATGTTATCAAATGATTATAGATAGTTTATCTATATGGGAAATTGGGCAGATAGCCATGTGATAGGAGGGTATCCTTCATCACTCTTGTGTGAATGTTATCTGACTATAAAACTTGAGACTTTAGAAAATGAATTTTAGTTATGGAATAGCTGCTTTGGAAACTTAGTACAAGTATTTAAAGAAAATATCGCTTTATGCAAATTCAACCCTATAAGCCTTCCATTGATATATCCTTGCATGAATTATAATTCGTTATTGGGTGTAACTTGCGGAGCACGGTTGTTTGTGCTCACTCTTGCTTAATAAAATGTTGTTCAGAGGAGAATGGCTTTGCAACTGCTGAAGATCTTGACAACTAGGCCGCTTCCCTAGTCGATTGCATGTGGCAGATTAGCTGGGCTCTACAACTTTTTCTTCGACTTCTGATGTGTTCTTTATTGTTGGCTCATAAGCCTTTCTAGTAATCAACTCTGAAATTTATTAATAAAGTTTTACGAATTATGGATGTTACCATATTTATTTACTGTGTGAGCTAATCACTGATCATGGAATTAGTTAGAACACATAGAGGATTTGGGAGAGTTAATCCCGGTCCTTACATCAATGGCCGGAGTTAGAATATCGAATACCGTATAGAACTATGTATGTGAGTATATTTTTGAACAGATGGAGTACTACCAGCTAGTCAATTAGGTGGCTAAAAGCTCCGAACTAACTAATGGGCGGTTGCATATGTGCCCAATCTATTGTCCTCGTACTTTTAACACCTCTGATTAACAAATTATTTAAGACCGCCCACTTTGTTTAAAGGAGTACTATGTCGTTTCTGAATACATGTCATTCTAGTTTTCAATTTTTTTCTTCCAAATACATGTCATTCTACAATTTCAAAACGGTTTTTAACTGTTTTTTTTTCTCCTTTGCATGGCCCTACCGTTCATTATTCTTAATGTTATAAATTATCACACACCATCGAAGAGCAATAAGTGAGATAAAAAAGGAGCGCGGTTTGATTATTTCTACACGTGGGTTGATTGAAGTGCAAAATCCTAAAAGGTCGTCTAATCAGGGAGGGAGTAGTTGATCATAGAAGAAGATGGGAATGTCTCGGGAGAAGTGAAGGCTCTGTCCCAACTCCTAGCATCGCCAATAATGCACCATTAAGAATTCATCACATGAGCAGTTTCCTGTAAGAGACGTACCCGTGCACATCTGCATCAGATGCCTCACGTGACCACGAAATAAAATGCTAATTACTGGCTTAATGCTGCTTGCTGCCACCTCATTATGATGGGCGGGGCCGTCTGCGAGTGAAAGTTTGTAATGATTTTATTTATAAAAGAGATGCTCCTACCTGTAGCAATAGCGGCGGAGCCATGCGGAAGTCAATTGATAACACAAGACGTTTGCAAAACACCGTCGTAAATATTTTAAGAAATTGACCCCACTCAACAAACATATTCGCGAGTTGATCCCACATGTATTTTAGTTTGGTCGTAAAGTTTGCAAATAGAATACTACTAGGAGTATGCAGCAAAAGCATAGCACTAACTTAGCAGCCCTACTAATTTCTGTGTCAGGCCTGCTCATTGATCCAAACAGCCAACTTGACGATTAAAAAAACAGAGCAAAACAACGTTTGTTTTTTTGGCTCAACTTTGCAGAGCCGACAGGGCGAAAACCGCGGGAATGGCTGCAGGCCATTGCCTAGCCGTTGAATCCGAGCTGGTTGCATGCATCTTGAAGGATTGGAGCTGCTGTCGACCGGGCAATAATAATAGATTAATGATCTATCGCAACTTGTAATCGAGGATCACTAGGCAATGCATAAATGTGATGCCAGATGCAGCGTTTTGCTTTGCATCGAGTCGAGCATTGAACCTGAGAGCACGTTCGGTAGTACTCAGGTAATTTTATACATGCAAGTGGACTAGTGCAGTATCTTTTAGTCTTCTCCCAACTCTCTTGTGTGTACAAAAAGGTGAAATATTTATCATATATCTCCCTTTTCACTCCTTCAGGGGCGGAGTCACGATTAGGCCAGAAGGGACGTAAATTTGTTACAATCAATAAGCAAACACAATATGGACGCTTTAAGCAATTGAGAAAAAATAAAAGATTTTTTAAGAGAAAAATTTATGTACCGTAAAATAATAAGAGCTCGTACTATCGTAGTAAAGCGAATATAGTACCGTGGATATCCGTCGTCATGGTGGAGCTAGTTGGCGCGCACATGCTTGAGTGTGATACAAGCGTGAATTAAGTGCTTGATCGAACCCTAAACACACGTAAAGATCAACGATTGTGCACTTGCGTAGTCCAAATTGGACTTGATAAAAATAAAATCCAGATGATAGATAACATTGGGCTGGATCAAGAATGAACTCTCGGGCAATTTTTTTCTTCTTCATCCAAACTGCCACTCAGTCACAGGTTAATTAATTGGTATGGGCTAATGGAAATAGATCATCTGTATTGCTGTAGTAAATACAGAGATGCTACAGTGCATTAGCATTACAAGCAATCTCCGCCAACCGATCAAAAGACGAAGACTGAGATTAGTCGTCAAGGTAACTTTTGCTACATTATAGCCACTGGTTAATCTATCCTACAGCGCTCAAGGATGGTACGATACTTGTGTGCAGTACTTGATCATACCATCACAGTACTTGATCATAGCATCACAGTACATGATCATAGCATCACAGTACTTGATCATAGCATCACAGTAGCCAGCAGCCTAATAAAATTCGTCTCCAATTAATCCAAATCCAATTGCTGTGGAGTAGTGGCAAAACCTTGCGGTCCTTCCACGGGCGGGCGGGCGGGCCAGATCGCGCACTGCACGCACGCACGTACGTGCAGCTCCGGAGAACACCACCGCATTGGCTGCCGCGCCGCGCGAGGCAGCTGGGCAGCGGAATCGGTCCGGCCGGTGAGGAGGCACGCAATGCAAGGGGGCACGCAAGATTTAGCGGCAAGATCTCGCGGTGGCAGGCCTGCTGGATCTGCTTGCTCTCGGCTCGGCGGACGGCCCCGTGCCCGTGCGCGCGGTGCGGGGGTCGCGGGCGAGGCAAGTTGGGCTGGGTGGGTGGGTGGGTGCGTGCGTGCTGCTCCAGGCAAGTGGGAGCTTTTCTTTGCCGCTGCTGCGTCTGCATGTGGCCGATGCTTTCGGTCGCTGGATTCATTCATTTTTCACCACGAAGCTCTCCCGCACGCCTCCTCTTGAACGTCTCTTCGCTTATAAAAATGGAGAGAGAGAGAGAGAGGACACTGTCTTTGCAAAAGCAGGTTCGATGGACATGGACATTTGTACGTGGGGTATCATTTTTTCGGTGACGGAAAGTTGACACTGCTAGTCTACTATTGTTTTAAGCGAAGGAGGGCTTAGGCTAGGCCATCTCCAGTATCTTAGGAAATCTAATCTATTCCAAATCTAATCTATTCCAAGATAGAAGAGATAGGGCGACTGACATCGATTCAATCCGCTAGACAAGGCAAGGGTAAATATTCCTTGAGCTGAACAACTTACGGATGGCAATTTCCAGGCCCCACGGGGGACGGGGCGGGTCCACACAAGTCTAGCGGGGCGGGCACGTCCTCCCCACGGCGATCGGGTGATTTTTTAAAAGAAATGTTTTATTCATATATTATAGATTTTTAATATGAGATGTGCATTGTTTTCTTATATATTTGAACTTAAACTTGAATCTATATTAATTATTAAGATATAAGTTTTGAAGATATATATTAGAAAAATATACGTAAGTATTTCTATATTAATAGCTAAAGTCATATTAACACAAAAAATAATTATTATTTAAACTATAATTTTCATCCCCTATGGGGATCTGAAAGTATCTAGGCTCTCATAATTGTTTTTGATAATTAATGTCATCATTATGTTAAGAGATTAATATGTGTGCTAATATGTGTTAAAGGTTAAGTCCCAATGATTGATTGATGATGAGACAATTGGCAATGCTAATGTGATGAAAGATCAACATGGTTAAGACAAAAGTATTGTATAGCCTAAGGACCATTTGATAGTTTTTACTAGTCTCGTTGTTTAGAGAAAAGACTGGGTTTATAAGATAAACGTCGTACTATTAGGAGGGATCATGGCTAGTAGCTTGAGAGACTATTTATGTGCCATAATGATCAATTAGGGTTCATGCATTGCATTGATTTAAACTTCTGAAAAACTATTTTGAAATCGGTATGACCGCAAGTGATAGGCGGTACTACCGTTGGTCGGTAGTACCGGTTTTTAGTTGCCGGTACTTATTTTTCAGAGAGCATGTCTTTTAGTGTTTTGATTATCTCTGAAAATCGGAACAACCGCATTTGAACTACGGTACTACCGCAGGTCGGTAGTACCGAAATATAGATGGCGGAATGTAAATTACAGAGAGTGTGTTTTTTAGAGTTTTGATCTCCCTTGAGAATCGGTATGACCGCAAATTCATGAGCGGTACTACCGGAGTGCGATAGTACTTATTTTTAAATGGCGGTACTTTTTTTTTCAAAGAAGGGGTTTTTCTGAGTTTTCTTGAGCTCTGAAAGCGGTAGCTCCGTTCTAACCAAGCGGTACTACCACACTGCGGTAGTACCAATTTTTAGTTGACGGTAGTACTGCAACTTCTTTTGTAACAGCTAGTTCAAAGCATTAAATGCTACTGTTCCAACTATTGAACCGAAAATCGGTAGTACTGGGATTCAACGGTGGTACTACTGATTTTTTCAGAAAAATGATTGTAATGGCTAGATTTGTTGGTGAAGAGTATAAATACACCCCCACCTGCACCAAGCTCAGAACCTTTGGCCATATTGAATACACTTGAGTCCTTGGTGCTCTCTCTTCTACTCATTTGTATTGAATTCACATTTTGAGGTAGTTGAGAGCTATTAAGTGCATTGCATCATTAGTTGATCATCTTAGGCACTTGATAGTCTTCAAGCGAGTGCAACAATTTGTTACTCTTGGTTCTTGCCGGCACCTAGACTGCTTGAAAAAGGAGTTGCGTGGTGATTACTTCAAGGAAGTTTGTGAAGTGACCCGGTAAAGAATTGTGAAGTGGTTGCATACTCACCATATCTGGAGAGGAGGAAGAGCAACGATAGTGATCGAGGGCGAAGGCTTAATTTGTGGAGCCAACTTGATTCGTTTAAGTTACCTCAACGTGGGCTAGTGAAGGCTGGCAAGTCTTCGACACCACGGGAAAACATCTTGTGTCTCTATTGTGGTTTAAATTCTTACCTTTACTATTTTCGTATTTACATTTCTAGCAATTGCTTGAATAGAATTTCTTAGCTAGAATTGTATTTAGTTTTGGCATAATCTTAAGTGTTCTTAGCATATATTGTTCATAGGCTTTAAACTTGTGCTAGTATTTCATCTTTAATATTGCAATTGTTAAAATTGTTTTTTAGATCACAAGAATTTTTGTAACCTCCTATTCACCCCCTCTAGTCGGTCATCCTTGATCCTACAAGTGATATCAGAGTTTAATCTTTCTAATTTTAGACTTAACCATCTAGAAGAGAAAGAATGGCTAGTGAGGGAATGTAAATAGGCAAGGCACCTTTATTTGATGGATCAAATTATGCTTATTGAAAAATTAGAATGTCCATTTATTTAAAGGCCATAAGACCAAGTATATAGAGAATTGTTGATGAGGGTTTCGTTATGGCACTTGATCCTACACACCCCACGGATCTTGATGATCGAAACTCTCATCTCATTGCTCAAGCGATGAACGCTCTTTTTGGAGCTTTAAATGCGGATGAGTTCAATTGAGTGAGCAACCTCGAAACCGCTCATGAGATCTGGATTACGCTCTTGAAAATTCTTGAGAGCACATCCACGGTTAAAGAAGCCAAATTGCATAGACTTCGGATTAAGTATGAGACATTTACAATGTTGCCTCATGAAAACATCAACGAGATGTTCTCTCATCTTAAAAACATTATAAATGAGCTCAAGGGTCTAGGCACTAACATTCTTAATGTTGATATTGTGCGAAAAATACTTAGGGCTCTCCCAGAGAAATATGAGACATTGGTGACTCTATTTCTCAATTCTTCCTAATTGCCAAGAATGATACCAATCGGTCTGTTGGGCAATCTCATCACCAATGAATTGTACAAGAAAGATAAGGAGGAGCTTTTGGAGCAATCCTCATCTAAGAAGAAGATTACCGCTTTCAAGACAAAAGCGGAATCAAGTAAAGAATCGGAGAATGAAGAAGAAGACTCTGAAGAAGAATTTGCTCTCCTTGTGAGAAGAATGAAAAGCTTCATGAGAAGACGCCAATATCAAAGCTTTAATTTTGACAAAAGCAAGAAAGGGCAATTCTCAAATAACAACAAGCACTATAGCAATATTCGTTACTATGAGTGCGATGAGAAGGGGCATATTGCCTCTTATTGCCCTAACAAGAAGGATGACAAGGCAAAATCGTCAAAGAAAAATGAATACAACGACAAGAAGACGTTTTTCAAGAAGCTTCATAAAGATGGCAAGAATGAAGTTTACATTGGAGAATGGGACTCCGACTCCAATGATGAAGAATCCTCCAAAAAAAGAGGACTTGTTGGCATCGCCATCAAGGAAGCGTCGTCGCTTTTCTCCACTCCTACTTGCCTCATGACAAAAGAAGATAAAGTAAAATCCATTAATGATAATGAACCTTCATATGATAAATTAATGGGTATGTTTGAAGAATTAAATGAATATCTTAGAATAGAGAAGTCAAAATTTAAAATCTTAAAGAAAGAGTACATCTCTCTAAAAGAATCTTGTGAGGAGCTAAAGGAAGCTCATGATTCTCTTCTCTTAAAAGATATTGAAAGATCTCATTCAAATGTTAGAATTACTTGTAATTTAATGAATAAGATGCCTAGGGTAGAAGTTACTTAAAATGCTATATCAATGTCTTGTACTTCTACATCATGTGATGATTTGTTATCCATACCATGTTCCTCTAAAAACGATTCAATTGCTAATATGGCTAATACATGTGATCCATTGCTCGTTGTTGAAAATTATGAATTAAAAGAGCAAGTTACCAAGTCAAGTAAGAGCTTGGAAAGATGCTTCAAGGGTAAATCAACCTTTGATAAGCTATTGAGTGAGCAAAGGTGCTCATTCAATAAGGAAGGACGTGGGTTTATTTCCAAGAAATATGAGAAGCAATTTTACAAGCCCACAAGGTTTATAAAAGAGAATAATAAATATTACAATAAGTGCCTTAATATAGGACATTTGTCTAATGCATGCTCTATTACTAGTACTAATTCTTATGATATATATGATTCTTGCTACATGCTTAGAAAATCCAAATATGATAAGGTAGTAGCAAAGTTTATTGGCATTTCAATTTCATGTGTAAAAAAGAATGCTATTTGGGTGCCCAAAACCTTGGTCACTAACCTCCAAGGACTCAAACAAATTTGGGTACCTAAAAGAACTTAATTCTTATTTTGTAGGTGAACTAAAAGACATATGGAAAATATTATGTGCTTGATAGTGGATGCACTCAACATATGACCGGCGATATAAAAATATTCACCACATTCGAAAATAGAAAAGGAAATGACAAGATCACATTTGGTGACAATAGCAAAAGAAAGGTAATAGGATTGGGTAAAATTGCTATCTTAAATGACCTTTCTATTTATAATGTTTCTTTAGTTGAATCACTAAATTTTAATTTATTATATGTCGCTCAAATATGTGATCTTAGTTTAACTTGCTCATTTTCACAAAATGGTATTTCCATTTCAAATGAAAAAGATAATTCTTTAGCTTTCAAAGGGTTTAGATTTGGAAATCTCTACTTAGTTGATTTTTCCTCAAATGACTCATGCTTGAAAACTTGTTTGATTGCAAAAACCTCACTGGGTTGGCTTTGGCATAGAAGACTAACTCATGTTGGTATGATTCGACTTAAAAAGCTTTTCAAATATGATTTAGTTGTTGGCTTGAAGGATGTGAAGTTTGAAAAAAAACATTGTAGTGCTTATCAAGCTAGGAAATAGGTCGTAAATTCTCATCCTTCCAAAAGTATCATATCAACTTCTAGATCATTAGAACTATTACATATGGTTTTGTTTGGGCCAACAACCTATAAGAGTATTGGAGGAAATAACTATTGTTTAGTCCTTGTGGATCATTACTCTAGATATACATTGGTAATCTTCCTAGATGACAATGTCGAAACCTCCAGCATTTTCAAAAATTTTACAAAAAAGGCTCAAAATGAATTTGATTTTAAAATTAAAAAAATCCGTAGTGATAATGGTTCTGAGTTCAAGAACACTAAGATTGAATTTTTTTGTGATGAACTGGGAATAATGCATGAACTTTGCACTAGTTACACTCTAGAGCAAAATGGAGTTGTAGAAAGAAAAAATCGAACATTGATTGAAATAGTTAGGACAATGTTTGATGAATGTAATACTTCCGATAGTTTTTAGGCGAAAGCAATTAATACCGCTTGTCATGCCATAAATCGTCTTTATTTGCATCATCTTTTGAAAAAGACATCTTATGAACTTCTTGTTGGAAGAAAACCGAACATTTCGTATTTTCGTGTATTTGATTGCAAATGTCATATTTTGAAGAAATGTGTTCGTCTTTCAAAATTTGCTAGTAGATGTGATGTTAGTTTCCTTCTTGAATATTCATCAAATAGTAAAGTTTATCGTATTTTCAACAAAATTCTGGTTTAGTTGAAGAAAAACATGATGTTCAATTTGATAAGACTAATGGCTCCCAAGAAGAGTATGAGAATTTGGATGATGTAGGTGATGAAGCCTTAAGACAAACCATGAAAAATATACAAATAGAGGACATCAAGCCTAAAGATGATCCAAATGATACATCTTCTACTCAAATCGAACCTCCTTCATCTTCAACATCACGACAAATTCAAATTGAAGAAGAAGACAACAAGGAAGATGATCAACCATCTAACCTACCACGAAGAATCCATATTGCAATTGCAAAAAATCATCCAATAGATCAAATATTGGGTGATGTCCAAACTCATGTAAGGGTGTCCAAACTCGATCTCATGTAGCTTCTTTTTGTGAATATTACTCTTTTGTCTTTTTTATTGAGTCAAAACATGTAGAAGAAGCACTCGATGATCCAGATTGGGTGAATGCAATGCATGAAGAACTCAATAACTTCATCAGGAATAAAGTTTGGATATTGGTGGATAGACCCAAGGAACACAACGTAATTGGTACAAAATAAGTTTTTAGGAACAAGCAAGACGAAAGCAGAATGGTTGTGAGAAATAAAGCAAGATTGGTCGCTTAAGGTTTTTCTCAAGTCGAAGGTTTGGACTTCGGTGAAACTTTCGCTCCTGTAGCTAGACTTGAGTCAATAAAGATATTACTTGCTTTTGCATTATGCTTTGATGTTAAATTATTTCAAATAGATGTTAAAAGTGTTTTTCTAAATGGTAAAATATCCGAACTTATATTTGTTGAACAACCTTCTGGTTTTGAAGATCCTAAAAATACAAATCATGTCTATAAACACTCCAAGGCGTTCTATGGTATGAACATCTTAGATATTTTCTAGTTTCAAAAGAATTCAAAATTGATTCAACTTTGTTTACAAAAGTTTTAGATGATGGTTTCTTTGTATGTTAAATATATGTTGATGATATTATCTTTGGGTCTACTAATCAAAAATTTTGCAAAGAGTTTGATAATATGATGTCTAAGGAATTTGAAATGTTCATGATCAGAGAACTTAGCTATTTCCTTCGACTTCAAATCAAGCAACTCAAAGATGGAGCCTTTGTGAGCCAAACAAAATATACAAAAGATTTGATCAAGAGGTTTGGCATGGAAGATGCAAAACCCATCAAGATTCCCATAGCAACCAATGGTCATCTTGACCTTAATGAGAGAGGTAAACCGATAGATTTAAAGCTGTATAGATCTATGATTGGTAGTTTGCTTTATCTTATCACATCTAGGCCCAATATAATTTTTAGTGTTTGCATGTGTGCAAGATTTCAAGTATCACCAAAAGAGTGACATTGGTGGCTGTAGAAAGAATTTTAAGATATTTGAAGTATTCCTCTAGCATTGGCTTATAGTATCCTAAAGGTGCAAAATTTGGTTTGGTTGGATATTCGGATTCTGATTATGCGGGTTGCAAAGTGGATAGAAAAAGCACACGAGTAGTTGTCAATTCTTAGGAAGATCTTTAGTATCATGGTCATCCAAGAAACAAAATTCTGTAGCCCTATCCACCGCCGAAGCTGAATATATTTCCGCAGGTAGTTGTTGTGCTCAATTGCTATGGATGAGGCAAACATTGATGGATTATAGAATTAAATTTGATAATATACCTCTTTTGTGTGACAATGATAGTGTCATGAAGATAGCAAATAACCCGGCCAACCGCTCAAGAACCAAGCGTATAGATATCTGACATCATTTCTTGAGAGATCATGTGGGCAAATGAGATATCAAAATTAGCCACATAAGGATCGATGACCAATTAGCGATATCTTCACTAAACCTTTAGATGAAAGCCATTTTTGTAAGTTGAGGAATGAGTTAAATGTCATAGATCATTCTAATGTTGCTTGAAACTCATGCCTCATGATATTTGCTCTCATTTGGATTTTATTGAGATATTTATGAAACTATTTCAAAAATCCTATCAAAGATCCCTATTTTAATAACAATTATGTTAATTGGAGTTATTATTATTACATATCTTATGCATAATGATCCTAAAAATTATTTATTGAGTGATTATTATAAAGGATCATTTGCATTCAAGTTTCAGCTCCTGCAATTTCAGGCAAAACGGTAATACCGCGTTAAACGCTAGTACTATCGCTGCCCGTTAATACCACGTTTTAACGCCGGTACTACCACTGCCCGGTAATACCGCACTTTAACAGCGGTACTACCGCTTAAGTTGGTGGTCCCAGATCGCGACCCGTGGCCTGCCACGGTCCCAGTAAGCATTATGTACGCATGCTAGTATGGCAGGATGACATGTGCACGTACCTGCCATTGACTGGGACCACGACAAGCCACGTGCCACGATTTGGGAGCGTGGCATGTCGGCTGCCGCAGTCTGGGATTGGCACGTGGTGTGGGATCGCGGCAAGGCTACGATAGCACAAACAAAATTTTTACCGCGCAACCAAGGAACCACCGCAAGTAATAGATCACGAGATTACCACTAGACGCGCCGACTCGTAGCGGAAGTAGAGTCGATGTAGCGAGTTGATGCGATCGAGTCGCATTTGTTGCGCGTCTTCTCCTCCTACTCCGACGAACGTCGCAAGTTCTCCTCCAGCTCCTGAGGTCGTCGTGAGTTGCGGATCGTCCTTAGTGCTGATGCTTCGCAACAACACCTCCAAGGTATCCACACGTACGGGACAGGGACACCACGCGCAGGAGTGCTAGCGCCGACGGCGTGGTTGAGGAGAGCGTGGCTATTAGGGTTTCGAGATTTTCGATCGATCACTTCACCCCATGCCACCACCTCTCTAAATATAGGCATCCATAATGGGTTCCAACGAAGGCCCATTAGGAACTCGTGGCCTATAAGAATTGGATCTCCATCCAAATCAAATCCTTGCCCTTTAAGTGTGTGACCCTATAGGTTCGTGTGTAATCGGTTGTGACTGGAAACTCTTTCCGATCACGAGTCGTTAGCGGTACCTAGCAGACACATAACGATTCCCGAACACACACGAATATATCGGACGAACCTTAATGCAATATGATCTACGACTGTGTCCTTATCACTTACGACCGGCTCGTACTTAGTCACGACAGTTCATAATCGATTACAACCGGTTTGTAACTCCTTACGACCGCTAGTATCTAACTACGACCGTTTGCAACTCCTACGACGGTTGGTGATTATGTCCGAGTAGTCTTCGACTAGGTCGTATCTCCATACGACTTCAACCAGTCTATGACCTCGGCAAGCGAACGACCTACTTATGTATTCCCTTTGCCTCACGACATCCGGTTGAACTCGGTGAGATAATATGTCATCCATGGACTGCTCAATACTTTCGATCAAGTGTCGAATAACCGTGTGGTCGACACTTCGACCACTAGTGGCATGGCCATGCACTTTCTTTATTCGACTACAACGAGGGCCGAGACATCTCTCCGTTATGTTAGGAGGGCAAATCCCATATCCGACCAGTCACATTCCTCCGCATGTTTCATAGCATACCCGAAAGCTACCTTTATAACTACCGATTCACGGAGTAGCGTTTGGCAACCCCTAAGAGTGCTATTACGCATGTAGGAAACCATGCGATCTCAGTCTAAGGATTATACATCATCATTGCTTGAGACCAACTAACGACACATAGAATCATAACAATCTCAATAGTGTCTCAAGGTAGGTCTTATCCAACACTATGTTCTCTAACATGTGTCCACATTATTGATTCGATATCTCTATATCCATGACCGTGAAACATGGTCATCAATCAATACATGTACTAATGTGGAGTCACCGGTGTTCCACCGGTGACATTCGACTAGGGATACTTTTAGAACGACATCATATAAGATAAAGAGTTTCACCAACAACTCACATACTCATTGATCTATATAACTGATGATTCATTCAAGGAACAAGATAACATATTATCAAAAGTTATGAACATAATGAAATACAATCATCTCTATGATTGCCTCTAGGGCATATTTCCAACAGTCTCCCACTTGCACTAGAGTCAATCATTTAAGTATCTAATACCGATAGCTCTTGTGTGCGCCTCATGCTTTGGCTGTGTGAGAGGCTTAGTCAACGGATCAACAACATTTAAATCCGTATGGATTTTGCATATCTTAACATCTCCTCTATCCACCAATTCGCGAATAAGGTGGTAACGCCTGAGTATATGCTTGGACTTCTGATGGGATCTAGGCTCCTTAGCCTTACGCAATGGCTCCATTATTGTCACAATAGAGATCCATTGGGCCCAAGGCACTCGGAACCATACCCAATTCAGTAATGAAATTCCTTATCCAAACACCTTCCTTCGCAGCTTCAGAAGCCGCAATGTACTCGGCCTCGTCGTAGAATCAAGAACCGCCCCTTGCTTGGAACTTTTCCACCATCGCTCATCCATTCAAAATGAACACATAACCAGATTGCGAACGATAATCATCTTTGTCGGTTTGGAAGCTTGCATCGGTGTAACCATTTACAACGAGCTCTTCATTACCGCCATAAACTAGGAACGCATCCTTAGTCCTTCTCAAGTACTTAAGAATGTTTTTCACAGCTGTTCAGTGACGTTCACCGGGATCAGCTTGGTATCTACTCGTAACACTTAGAGCATATGATACATCTGGTCGAGTACATATCATGGCGTACATGATGGATCCAATAGCTGAAGCATATGGAATACCATTCATACGGTCTCGCTCATCAGTTGTCGAAGGACACTGACTCTTACTAAGACTTATGCCATGTGACATAGGCAAGAACCCTTTCTTGGCATCCTGCATGCTGAATCGAATCAACATCTTGTCAATATAAGTACTTTGACATAATCCAATTAGCCTTCTTGACCTATCTCTATAGATCTTTATCCCTAAGATATATGCTGCCTCTCCTAGGTCCTTCATAGAAAAACTATTTTTCAATGATACCTTAACAGATTCCAACATTGGAATGTCATTCCCAATCAATAATATGTCATCTACATATAAGATTAGGATAACAAGTGCACTCCCACTAACCTTCATGTAAACACAAGGTTCTTCTTTGTTCTTGACGAAACCAAACCTTTTGATCTCCTCATCAAAGCGTATATTCCAACTCCGAGATGCTTGCTTCAACCCATAAATGGACTTTTGAAGTTTGCACACTTTACTAGCATTCTTTGGATCGACAAAACCTTCAGGTTGTGTCATGTACACATCCTCACTTAGGTTTCCATTCAGGAAAGCCGTTATGACATCCATTTGCCATATCTCATAGTCAAAATATGCAGCAATAGCTAGAATGATCCGTATAGATTTAAGCATCGCTACTTGTGAGAAAGTTTCATCGTAGTCAACCCCTTGAACTTGTCGAAACCCTTTTGCGACCAGTCGAGCTTTATGAATGTGAATATTTCCATCCATATCAATCTTTTTCTTATAGATCCATTTGCACTCAATGGTTTTAACACCATCAAGAGGATCGACTAGGTTCCAAACCTGATTGTCACTCATGGAGTTTATCTCGGATTTCATGGCTCCAAGCCATTTCTCAGAGTCTGGGTCCATCATCGCTTCCTCATAAGACTTAGGCTCATCATTATTCAACAATAATACGTCATGCCCATACCTTACAGGCAATTGACGTGGCCTTTTAGATCTACGTGGGGCTGATGCCTTATCTACAGTTTCAACAACAATTTGTTCATCCTGTAGAGGTTCAGTAGGAGTTGAAACACTTTCATATGTTTCTCGAATTTCTTCGAGTTGCACCTTTCTCCCACTGACTTCTTTTAAAAGAAACTCTTTCTCCAAAAAGACACCATTTCGGGCAACAAAAACTTTGCCCTCTTCCCTATTGTAGAAGTAATATCCTTTGGTTTCCCTAGGATATCCTATAAAGAAGCATTTATCAGACTTGGGTGTGAGTTTGTCAGACGTCAAACGTTTAACATAGACATCACATCCCCAAATCCTTAGAAAAGACAAACTAGGACTCTTCCCAGTCCACATCTCCTATGGTGTCTTATCTACTGATTTTGATGGTAATTTATTTAAAGTGAAAGCGGTTTCAAGAGCGTAACCCCAAAAATACAATGGCGATCGATTGGCTCATCATCGATCGAACCATGTCCAACAAAGTCCGACACGCGCTCGGACACCCCATTCCATTGTGGAGTGCACGGTGGTGTAAGTCGTGGAACAATTCCACATTGTTTCAAATGATCACCAAATTCATGGCTCAAAATTCACTTCCACGATCGGATCGTAGGGATTTGATTGTCTTGCCAAGTTGATTCTCACCTCACTGGAACTCCTTGAACTTTTCAAAGGATTCCGACTTGTGCCTCATTAAGTAGACATATCCATATCTACTATAGTCATCGGTGAAGGTAATGAAGTACTGAAAACCACCTCTAGCTGTCGTGCTCATTGGTCCACACACATCAATATGTACGAGTGCCAACTGGTCGGACGCCCTCTCAACCCGACCGGTGAAAGGGGTCTTGGTCATTTTTCCGAGTAGGCAAGATTCGCACGTTTCAAATGATTCCAAATCAAATGAGTTTAGAATTCCATCATCATGGAGCTTCTTCATACGTTTCTCACTTATGTGACCCAAACGACAATGCCAAATAAAAGTGGAATTCATGTTATTAGGCCTAAGCCTTTTCGCATTAATATTATAGACGGTGCAACATCAAGATTTAAAATAAACAACCCATTCAAAACAGGTGCATAGCCATAAAACACTTCATTCAAAAATATAGAACAACCATTGTTCTCAATAATGAATTTATAACCCTCTGCCATCAAATATGAGGCAGAGATAATGTTTCTACTAATGGCTGGAACGTAATAACAATTATTTAATTCCATAATAAATCTCAAGGGCAAAAGTAATGGCAAAGTCCCGATAGCTAATGCAGCAACCCTTGCTTTATTCCCGACGCGAAGATCCATCTCACCTCTTGCAACTCTCCTAATCCTTGTTAGACTCTGCATCGAATTGCAAATATGAGCAACCGATCCGGTATCAAATACCCATGAGTTAACAGAAGAATCAGCAAGAAAAACATCTATGACATTAATACCTGAAGTGGAAGGTTTAGTCCCACCATTCTTTTTCAGATCAGCCAGGTATTTCTTGCAGTTCCTCTTCCAATGGCCTAGCTCCTTGCAGTAAAAGCATTCATTCTCTTGAGTCGGGCCAGACTTAGTCTTGGGCTTAGGCTTGTTGGTTTGGATCTTATCCAAAGCTTTAGCCTTGCCCTTTCCTTTGACCTTAGTCTTAGCCTTCTTCTTGAAGCTCGTACTCTTTTGCACCATCATCACATGACTGTTGCTTTTCTTAATGCTGTCTTCTGCAGTCTTGAGCATCATATGCAGTTCGGTGAGATTCTTGTCTAAACTATTCATATGGAAGTTCAGAATGAACGACCCATAGCTTGCAGGAAGCGAAGCAAGAATCAAATCTGTAGCCAACTCTTGACTAAGTGGAAAACCAAGTTTTTCCAAGCTCTGTGTGTAACCAACCATCTTGATCACATGTGGGCTCACCGGACTACCCTCAGCTAGCTTACACCCAAACAAGTTCTTTGAGATCTCATATCTCTCAGTTCTTGCTTGTGTCTCAAACATGCCTTTGAGCGCCACGATCATATCATAGGCCTCAATGTTCTCAAACTGCTTCTGAAGGTCTGAGTTCATAGCAGCAAGCATGAGACAGCTAACATCAAGGGACTCATCACATGCCTTTTTATAGGCGCTTTTAAGAGCAGCAGCAGCATTTTCAACAGGCACATCTGGAATTGGTTCCTCTAGAACATGTTCCTTTTTATCTTGCCTAAGAACAATTCTTAGGTTGCGGGACCAATCCGCAAAATTTGTTCCATTCAGTTTTTCCTTATCAAGTATCGAACATAAAGCAAAGCGGATGTAGGTACAAGCAGATTGGTGCCATGATCTACAACATAAAATATGCAAAACTAAGATATATGTTCAAAAGTAACTTGTATTAAACAATTTAATAAAGATACTCCCACTAAATACCATATCCATCTTATGACATTCTAGTGATTCAAGATCCATAATTAATTAATCTCCTAGTGAGCTTTGGCATCACCGCTAGAAGATTAGTGAATATGGTAAGCAACCCTTTGCTAATCATATCTCTATATGACTCTTGTTGTTGGGCAACATCTCTATGCTCCAAGACCCAACCCTATGCCCCAAGGTCCACAACCGTTATGATGACCTTGTCAAGTTAGACCAATGCTAAGCGTGTAAGTGTCGACACAAACCCATCTAGTCAAGGAGAGTTAATGGCACTCGCTTTGGCAAGACCTACCATTAAAATACAAGACTTTGGATGGTGCAAACAAATTGGGAGGGCATCAATTTTAACTCAATATTAAGTAAGGGAATTTTACTTCTACCATGTTAAGAGCATACAAAGAAATTAAATAACATGCATAGAAATAAATAAACAAAAGAAAAGCATCCACAGACAATCATATTGTATTGTGATATAGTATGACCCTTCCATAAGGTGATCTCCATCGCCGTGCTTCCTGTGCGCCATGTCTCCAAGTACTCCCACTAAACCATTACTGCTAATAGTACTAGTGATAAAATACAAAGGGTGAAAAGGCATCACAAGTCGACACGCAGGCCGTTATACAAATATAGACAGCCTTGGGCTGCAATAAGCATAACACGCAGGTCATGAACATTACACACATACATGCATCTCATACATTACGAGTCATACTATTCACAAAATCCTGCAAAAACAAGTTAGGCATAGAATCGCATTCTATCTAACGTATGGCATGAATTAGCAAAACCAAAAACCAAGTTAAGGTTCTAATCCACAGGAGTGGCAACCCGCACCAAAAGGACGGAAGCCCTATCTATATTCTAAGGTCCTGCTCGGCGGTTCCGCTCGCCGGTGAGCGGAGCGGGGTCACAGGGGCGGCAGCCCCTGTATGCGAAAATTTTCGGACAATGTAGATCCAATCTACTGCTCCGTCCATATAAATCGCATTGGATTAATCACATTAACCCTTTCCGATCGGAACTCTGATTCGATCAACCAGATTGATCTTCGCGTGCTCCATGGATTTACGATCACTGTCTGTCCCGATGGCGGAAACCCGACCGGTAGAGGCAAGTCGTGATACGACCATGTATACACGATCACAGAACAACGATCATCAATCACCTTACGACCACCGCGCATGGACGATCATATCGACCATCGCCAAGAACGATCTATCACATAGAACGACCAACAGAAATAGAAATAGATCACATCTATGACTCCCCGCATATCACCATATGCATCTAATCTGAATCTAAAACTAAGCGGGATGGCTCTGATACCACTGTGGGATCGCGGCAAGGCTACGATAGCACAAACAAAAATTTTACCGCGCAACCAAGGAACCACCGCAAGTAATAGATCACGAGATTACCACTAGACGCGCCGACTCGTAGCGGAAGTAGAGTCGATGTAGCGAGTTGATGCAGTCGTAGTCGCAGTTGCCGCGCGTCTTCTCCTCCTACTCCGACGACGCCGCAAGTTCTCCTCCGGCTCCCGAGGTCGCCGTGAGTTGCGGATCGTCCTAGTGCCGATGCTTCGCAACAACACCTCCAAGGTATCCACACGTACGGGGCAGGGACACCACGCGCAGGAGTGCTAGCGCCGACGGCGTGGTTGAGGAGAGCGTGGCTATTAGGGTTTCGGGATTTTCCGATCGATCACTTCACCCCATGCCACCACCTCTCTAAATATAGGCATCCATAATGGGTTCCAAGCGAAGGCCCATTAGGAACTCGTGGCCTATAAGAATTCGGATCTCCATCCAAATCAAATCCTTGCCCTTTAAGTGTGTGACCCTATAGGTTCGTGTGTAATCGGTTGTGACTTGGAAACTCTTTCCCGATCACGAGTCGTTAGCGGTACCTAGCAGCACATAACGATTCCCGAACACACACGAATATATCGGACGAACCTTAATGCAATATGATCTACGACTGTGTCCTTATCACTTACGACCGGCTCAGACTTAGTCACGACGATTCATAATCGATTACAACCGGTTTGTAACTCCCACGACCGATTAGTATCTAACTACGACCGTTTGCAACTCCTTACGACCGATTGGTGATTATGTCCGAGTAGTCTTCGACCAGGTCGTATCTCCATCGACTTCAACCATCTCACGACCTCGGCAATCGAACGACTGCTTATGTATTCTCCCTTTGCCTCACGACATCCGGTTGAACTCGGGTGAGATAATATGTCATCCATGGACTGCTCAATACTTTTCGATCAAGTGTCGAATAACCGTGTGGTCGACACTTCGACCACTAGTGGCATGGCCATGCACTTTCTTTATTCGACTACAACGAGGGCCCGAGACATCTCTCCCGTTATGTTAGGAGGGCAAATCCCATATCCGACCAGTCACATTCCTCCGCATGTTTCATAGCATACCCGAAAGCTACCTTTATAACTACCCAGTTACGGAGTAGCGTTTGGCAACCCCTAAGAGTGCTATTACGCATGTAGGAAACCATGCCGATCTCGGTCTAAGGATTATACATCATCATTGCTTGAGACCAACTAACGACACATAGAATCATAACAATCTCAATAGTGTCTCAAGGTGGGTCTTATCCAACACTATGTTCTCTAACATGTGTCCACATTATTGATTCGATATCTCTATATCCATGACCGGTGAAACATGGTCATCAATCAATACATGTACTAGTCTTGGAGTCACTGGTGTTCTGACCAGTGACATTCGACTAGGGATACTTTTAGAACGACATCATATAAGATAAAGAGTTTCACCAACAAGTCACATACTCATTGATCTATATAACTGATGATTCATTCAAGGAACAAGATAACATATTATCAAAAGTTATGAACATAATGAAATACAATCATCTCTATGATTGCCTCTAGGGCATATTTCCAACACGTGGCTTGTTGCGGTCCCAGTTAGCGACATGTGGCTTTCTGTGATGATTTCACGTGGTAGGAGTATCATTTTTATCATTTCTTTTGCGGGGGCTAGGTTTGCTATTTCGTTTAAAAACGTGCAATTTTAGCCAAATACTCCACGAGTGACTAAATCCACATTATCTATGGTGATCCCATTTTTTCGTTGAATCGGTACCACACTAGGGATGCCATGGTGTTGACTGGATCAGATGTTGATACATGTTCAGATGGGTGTTGATACATGTTCAGATGGTTCAAACCTGATATTAGCATAAACATTTGGGAGAACATCTATTTCATGGGCATACAAGAGATACAAAACTCACGGATGCCCCCATATTTCGTCTTTGGTGCCACCCGTTTTCCATCGCCCACGAAAATCAAAACCTTCATTCAGGATGAGAAACTAGCAACCCAACAAAACATCACCTTCCAACTTCAATAAAAACTTTTGTTGGATCGAGGCGATGGTGATTCTAAGGTTTAGAGAGAGGGTGGGGAAGCCGCATGCGGGATGTGGGGGTGGTGCAAAGAAAGCGAAAGGGAACATGGAGAAGGGATCGAATACGAAAAAGTCTATCCAAGTAGCAAACACTTGTGTGACCTACTGACACATCATTCAAAGTTCAACTGCAATCCACCTTTATGCAGGATGGACGACAAATATAGGCGTAACTCAACTCGTGGTAATTCTGTAAACTAGAGAATTCTAACTTTTTGCTAACTCAAGATCACTCATCTCATGTTCAGCTGGAAAACAATGCTCTTCCACAAATTTACTCTAGATTTAGAATATGGATATTTTGGATTTCAGGTAGGGCAGAGTTGCAAGCATGGACGAAAGAACCCTGGTTGCCTTGCCTCGCCGGCCCGAGCCCTTACCGGTTATCGCCGCGTGCCCTTGGCCTCGACGTGTGCTGTCGAGGCCTCACCTCTCCCCCTGGACGCCGCACACCCTCGCCCCCTTGCCATCACGCGCCCTCGCCCCCAGGCCACTACGCACCTGCGCCTCACCTCTTGCCGCCATGCGCCCGCACCTCGTCTCGCCTACTGTCGTCGCGCGTCCACCGAGTACTGAGGATACATGAGTGAGTAAGGAGCAGAGGAGGTCGTGAGCATGTGAGAAAAATATGGTGCAGCTGTGAGCAATGCCTTCTAATGGGCTGGCTGGCCAGACCCAATTGAACAAAGTCCACGAGGCCACTACCAAAAAGCAACCTTCGCTAGGCACTCAGTGCTTCAGCAACCTCCTCCTTGCCAGCCATGGGCTGTCGGTGCTATGGATGTTGGGGCCTAGGGTCTAGCCATGTGGGAGGGGGGTCCGGCTGGAGGGGAGCTCAGGCAATCGCCCAGCCATGCTCGAAGGGAGGGTCCGCCCTTGGTAGATACTACTTTCTCAATCTATTTGTAAACAAGATGGATGAATTCCATTGCCATATATGAAAAGGAACGGTTTTTTGTCTCTAAATAAACCATTTTTAATCGTTTTACAAAAATAATCCATGCTTTATTTTTTTTTACAAAAATAACCCTCAGTCGTTAGCCCACCAAGCGGCTAAGCCCAATCGTGCGGTGAGCCAGCGATTAGGTGACAAGGGAGGTCCAGCTGTGCAATCGAATCATGACTGAGGCATTGGTCTACCACTTGTCTTAGTCACAAGCTGATGGCGTCGACTGAGGCTCGTGCTAGGCACAGTCGTTGGGCCAGAACGCGACCGAGACTAGTCGCATATCAGGCTGGCGACTGAGCAATGATTTTAGAAATAATTAAATAAACTTCATTTTAATATTTTGAAATTAAATTATCGGGTTTACAACATATCAAATTAAGAAGCAACATGTTTAAAGTAAAGGTAGTTTGCAACAAACGGGATGCAACCATGAAATGGATTACACAAATTGACCATGACGATAGGAACAAAGCACTCCTAACATAGGCACAAACTGTATCAGGTAGCCAGTCCAGCTTCGTGATTTGCAACATGTCACCCTCCACGACCTCTCCCGTGACCGCTACTAGTCGTGTCGTTGCGATCTTCACTTGACTTGTTATGCTTTGTGCACTTGTTATTCCTATGTCCGTAATCTCCGCAAAGGATACACCTCTTCACAGGGCCTCCGGCTTCAGACTCATCTATGTCATTTCAGATATGATGAGTCTACCGATGGCCATTGTCGCTCTTCAGCAAGTCCAAATTAGGGACCCATATCCTATTTTGCACGTCGTCCTCTGTGAAGTTACCAACAACACGGAATCCACACATCTCTCCACTTCAAGTCTGAACCACATTTTCCTTCATGAAGAAGCTCGACAAGTATCCCACGGAGTCCATCTTGATCAACCACATGTACCAACACATGAGAGCATGGTTTATGGAGTAGCATTGGCTTGTTATATGTGCACTGACAGGTGTTGTTGCCCTCCTGTTCAAGGCTCACCTTGTGCGTGACGACGCCACTAGCTGTTCCAAGCCCACTTCGGTTCCTTAGCAATACGTCGAACCGAAGCTCCATGGTGCCCATAATAAAGATTGAGTGCATTCGAGTCTTCTCGATCTCCTCGGCCATGTACTCCATCATCTTGGTACAATATGACATTTGTGCATTCAACATATCTAATGCAGCAACACTTTGTCTTTCCCTAAAGTACTTGACTATACATGCAACATACCCTGGATGGTTGCAACGAGGGGCATGTCGCGTAGGCCTCTGGTAACCCAATTGTACACCTTGACTAGATTGGTCATCATTAAGCCGTACTTTACACCGTTAGTGTCATAAAGCAATGCCCATTTCTCCACTAGTTCAATCTCAATCCAATGCGAGAAACATTTGACTCTCCTCGCTGTCCTCCTGCTCAAGTTGGGTGGGTCAATCTCAGATAACGACGCCAACCGTTCTGGTACATCAACTGCGTTTCCAGTAGGTTGCTTATTTCTCTCCTCGATGTGCATGGTGGTGAACTCATCAAGCTTCTCTTATAGTGCATCGAACTTATTTTGTTGGTTTTGCTTACACAACCTCTTTAACAGGTTCATCACCCTCTTGCTCTTGAACTGCTTGGAAAATTGGCCCCCAGGTGCTGCATGCACCAATAGTTTCATAGGTTACACCATGAAAATAGTCTCGCCTAGATCTTCTTGCAGCTTTTTGATGGCTTTAATCAACTCGACATGTCGGTCATGTATTATGAAAACTCTTGGATGTTCATCAATGACTCCAACCTTGAGGTGGCTGGAAGCATAATCAACTATTGAAGTTCTCATTCTCCACAAATGCAATAGCCTCGTGAAGGATCTGATTGTTGGCATCCATGCTGATTGCCATCAAGATCTACCCCTTGTACTTCCTGGTCAAGGGTGTTTCATCCATGCACATCAGCGGGCGTCAGTGATGAAAGGCATCAACGCATGCACCAATTGCATGGAAAGCTCGTTGCATTACCATGTACCCCTCCATTTTTTCTGAAACTTTATCCTTCATAACGATGTATGTTCCAGGGTTTCTGTCCCTTAGCACCTCAATTAGTCGAGGGAGGTTGTCATAGGTCGACTCAAATATGTTGAACCTTCATTCCATGGCCTTCTGCTTTGCCCTCCATACCTTCGCATAACTGATCTTGTACCTGTACCTTTGCTCAATGGACACCACAATGTGTTTCGCTTCCATGTCCTTCTCCTCTACAATCCCCCCGTACATGACATTTCCAATGAAAGAAGAATTGAGGTTGCGGTGCTTTGGTAGTACGTTGCTCATAACACACGAGTGGTCCTCTACCTTCGATACGATCCAATACATTTCGTACTTCGGCTTGTAGGCGTGAACACACAAAGGACACCCATCTTTCTTACACTTCACAGTGTACTGCTCTTTGTTTGATTTGACAACCTTAAACTGCCTCTGCATTGATATCGCCCAAAATTTGACAGCATCTTGAAGAGTTGACTTATCTGCAAGCATGGCATTAACACGAACGACATTCTGATAATCCCACCGGGAATCGTGGCCATCACTCGCAACCATGGTCCCTAGACCATGTCTATTCCAAGCATCAGACACCGACGCATCTGGGACATCATCATCTAAACAATCGTCATCCAATTCATCTACTATGAATTCAATGTCCTCCCTTTCGTCCGCTTGTCCACTAAGATCGACATGCATATCTGCCACCACAACTGCATCTACACCACCATCCTCTATCCCACCATCCTCAACTTCCACCTGTATACCCGCACTACTCTTCCCCACTTCATGGGTACTGTCAAGTGTACTCGGACACGCCTGTACCAACAATACCCATTGATAGCCACGACGCTTGCATGCTTTCAACCAGGTCTGCCAAGACCTTGTTCGCTCCATCAGCCTCAACTCCCAATAGATTACTTTTGGTGAATGACTCCACAAGCATCTCACAGTGACACCATACGGTGCTAGGTCTACCGAGAAGCTGCATGTCAGCCAATTCAACACCTCCTAAATTTTAAGATTATTCGGGTTTGGGCAATACATTGTGGTTTGTGGAAACTACTCAAATCAACTCGACATGACCCCTCACAAACTTCTCCCTACCTATAAAACACTGTAAAAATCATTGACATGACATACCTGCCACACGACTTATGATATTTTAGAACTAATGCTAATTTAGCATGCTACGTAGAGTATAATGAAAATAAAATCTTCCACTAAGCTATGTTTATTGTTGCTAACAAGGGGCGGAGGCAGTGTTGGGGCTACTTGGGGCTCCAGCCCCATCTCCAGCTGTTGGACCACCAGCGCTAGATTTTTGGACATGTAGGTGGCACAGAACTGGTAGAAATCGAGTAGCTCAACGTCTGAGGAAGAAGAAGGAGAAATATGGGCAGTGAGCTCTTTAGTGGCCGTGTAATACCTTGGTGGGCCGTTTTTTGTTGCTTGTTGGAGATCCAATCGGTGGAAAATGTCTCCTACTCTACTGGCTGCTCATTGCTCAGTCCTACAAAGTGTGAACCCTAGATGCGCAAGCGTATTTGGTGTTGGTGACGGCTCAGCGAGGGCGCAAGGGCTCGGCGAGGCCGCGAGGGTGCAACGACATGACAATCAGCATGACGCACTCGGTAGCCAGCCAAGTAAGGCGATTTCTGATATTTTTTTTTGTCAATTATAATTTGTAAGCATGTCATTGGATGTATCTTTAGTATATTTGTCTCATGTTAGCTTTGACACATGAGCACTACCTCTATTTTCATCCTGTCTTCGCCACTGTTGCTAATCTAACATGTTCTTGTCGAAGTGACCAACAAATTACATGAGTAAGACGAACTCACCGCAAAAAGGACGAGTACCCGGAGGCACGCCAAGCTGAGGGCAGAGTCTCCTCCTGCTCTCTCCTCTCCTCTCCCTTCTTCTCCTCCCCTCTCTTCTTCTAAGCCGCTGGTGCTCTTCTCCTTTGTACTCTTTCTGTCGTGCGGGTGGATTCAAATTGGAATCAGTTTATATCGGCCTTCAGTCACGATAGCATGGAGCGACTTGTGTTAGGCGGCTGCTAGTCACACGAGGGTGGCACGACTGGGCGACATGCCTCAAATCGCTGGCCCACCTCTCGATTGGGCCTAATCGCCTGTTGGTCCATCGACTGAGAGTTATTTCTGTAAAAAAATAAAGTGTATGCTATTTTTGCAAAACAATTAACAACATAGTTTATTTAGGAGAAAAAGTCCGAAGGAACTCCGTATTTTGCCTTGAAAAGTAGCCATCCTTACAATTCCTTTGAGGCATCCCTCTAAAGGGCAGAAAACAAAGGATACATTATGTCAACTAGAAAGCGTAAATTAAACAATGTAATACATGTTAAAAAACAAACCTGAACGTAGTCTTGAACTCCTAATTCGTCAACTTTAGAGCTGAGTATGAATCGGTTGGAATACTTTTAGTGGTCGTGCTATAAATTGATGGAAAGCTTTTGAGCCTAGATTCTAATGCGACAAACGGTGCACCATTTGGAATTCCAAGGAGGGCGGTATGGTCATTTGAATGAACACTGCTCAAGCTGCTCGGAAGCTGCACACAAATAAAGTGACTCTTTGTCTTCTTCTTAATTTAGAGATTAAGAATATCGATTAGTTCTCTGATAAGTCTTAGTTTCCTAACAACTCTAGTAACCAAGCGTAGTCTCTCTCTCTCTCTCTTTTGAAGTTAGTATCTCCCTCCCTATATAAGGCGATTATATGTAATGTGTTTAGTAGCTTCCTATTGATATATGAAAAGCTACTCCCTCCGACCACAAAAGGAAATCCTACTATAATGTGTGTAGTCAAATCGTATTAATTTTGACCAAAGATATTATCGAAAAATAGGTAGTTTGGATATATGAAAATAGTATGAGTAAATTTATCACAAAAAATACTTTCATAACATTACACTTTTATAATTTTTTTCGAAAATACGATAATAACATTTAGTGGTTAAAGCAGCGTCCTGTCAAATGACTTAGGGTTGAGCCATGCTCTTAGTTGCGAAATCCGAAGAGGAACCTCCAGCGCCGGTTGATCTCTGTCGACTCGAGAATCTCCAGGTTGGGCATCTCCACGTGGGCCCGTACGTCAGAACGTACCCAAATTGTGTCTTCTCTCTCTCTCTCTCTTTTGTTTAAAGATGATGGCAAAGCGGGCAGATCTGATGAGCCCTTGAACGAACTGACGAAAGTCCCGACCGGCGCCTATTTTAATCCTGCCACCCTCCGCCGCGGCTGCCTATAAACTTCCACGCCCTCCCACCACTCCACCGCGGCACGGCACCACACCCCTTCCCCTGCTGCTCCTCCTCCTCCTCCCCCTCCCCCTCCCCAGCCTAATCTAGGGTTTAGTGGTGGAGAGAGCGATCGCAGCGGCCTCGCGGCGGGGCGAGAGATCCAGGTGAGCCCGCGGCACAACCCCTTGCTTCCGATCCGTTCAATCCCGTTCCTGCCATCTCGCGTAGCGCTGTTGGGTTTCCCGGCGGGAGATCGGTTTCGCGTTTCGTTGTGATGTTCGTCGGGGAGAGTCCGAACTCTGAACCGCGGGCGCCTTACGGTTCGATGCGGTAGTAGAGGGCCGAGAGAGTCAAGATGCCGTTCGAGATAGACGCGATCGGTCGATGGGTCGAAGTACAAGCAGATTGCAATATCTGGTGGCCTTTAGATTCGAACTTCTCCTTTTATTTTCTCTCGTTCGGTAAAATTTAAGGGTTAGTCAAGTGTTTGCTAAGATCAAGAGGGGAACATCATTTACTCACTTAGTGCGTTGGGCAACCAAGCAAGGCAGTAGAATTAGTGTTTGGGTTGGAAGATCCGAGATGCTGCAGGTGATGCCTGTGTAATCTGGAGATTGCAGCATCTGCCAAAGAGGACTTTTCAAACGATTATTTACTCGTTTCGCTTGTGTAAATCGAGTACTGGGTCTCTAGAATCTTTTCCCAAGTGGAACATTGTGGGTTGGCATGAATATTTTCCTATAGCACATGGAATATAAGGGCCACTGGGATCCTTGTTAGCTAAAGAATGTCGGTAGTTTATACTATTCTGATGAACCAAACTTGAAATTGTATCTTATGTTTTTGGCCATGTGATGCCCCCCCCCCCAACCCCTGCGCGGAAATTCCTGTTGGTTAGAAACGATTAGTTGATTCTTTTCAAATTATTGCATTCAGTTCATTGTAAGCTATACGAAGATAAATACAATATGGCATTTGGTGCTGTGATTGAAGATTGCAAGATGATTTACAAATGAAGAGAGTTACCTCCTTTCACCATTGTATACATTGTGCGGAATACATTGCATGTTTTCTGTCTTGAGGGTTATGTTGGTGAACATGAAACAACATTAAGGAGATGCAGGCTATTTCATATTGGCAACACACGATTTCTGATTATTATCCCTGTGGAATACTGTAGGTAGTGAAATTTTAGAAGCTTTAGTTAATTTGATTACACTTCAACCTATATCTTAACTACCCAAATGTCATCCCATGCACTATTTAGTCACTGTTGCATGTTTGTGTAGACTTATGGCTATTGTGAGTTGATCCTGTGATCCTGTACGTGCCTCATGGCTGCCCACAACTAGCGATGGCAGTACCCTGCCTCTGCGCGTGATACCCATGTATATATCCTGTGCCAAAGCTCACTGCATGCTGGCCCATGTGCCACCTGTGCCATTAGTTTTTTGTGTTGTCATTAAGTTGGCCAACGTAAAGTGCTTATGAGGCTACAATTAAAGTGCATAAGTATTTTGGCATTATTTGAAGAGTCTGAATTGATATGAGCATCTTTCTAGGTGTTATGAGTTGTGTTTTTCAAATTACTTTAGCTGATAGATCTTTAATATGCTTGGTTGATTGTGATATGCTTTACTCAACATTCATTATGATTTTGAATAGTGTAATCAAGTCATTACCATCTCATCCTGTAAAAACACAAGATGTATACAACTAAAACACCATATCAGGTTGTTCCATTTGCTATTTCATTTGGTTTGCTTAGAGCTATAGGACAGCATAACCCTCTTTCTTAATATGCATCTATGTTATTCTTGTATCCTCAACATGGCATTGATGCTGCAATTTAACTGGATAGCAGATGACAGATTGGCTATTTTGGTAGAGAAATTATGTCTATGTCACCACAAGTACTTCCATTGGAGTTGATTTATGTAACTGACTTGGGACTGTTTTTATTAGATATGCATTTGGGGGCAACAAGCTAGAGGCGGCAACTGCATAACTTGCAAGAACTTGTAAGTCTTCTTGATGTATTGTGAAAAATCTACATTATTCATCATTGTTATTTTTCAAACAACATGTTATTGGTTAGAACCATGCTTTTTTGTTGTTTACCTTTATTGGCTGGTATATGGTTATTGTTGACTTGCTGCTATGTACTGACCTAGAGCTCTCATGGTATAACAATATTATTGTAAATTGTGATTATATAATAGTAGGTTTGATTTACAACTAAGCGTGGATAAGTTTTGAAGCATTGCATCTAAAAGAAGATCCCTTTCAATCTAATATAAATGTGAATAACATTCCTAATTGGAAGTAGAATGTTAGGTGGGTATATGTTTCCTTGGAACAGGTGTTGCTTTGTCTTCATTTCTCAATACATTAATAAAACGAAGAATACATAATGAGGATGGGTAAAGGGTGTAGCTTAATGCATCCTTTGCGATTTGGGTTGAAAAAGAACCTACAGGAACTGTAGGTGGGCCTAGGGCTAAGAGCCTAAGATTTTCTGTTTGTGGCATAGCAGCACTCAGTTTGGGGATCATGTGCACTTGTGGGTGTGTAGTGGGTGGCCTTTTTTTTTGTTAACTTTTAGTATCATACACTGTACATCGAGCTGTTGTGCTTCAAAGTTTAAGATCATCATTTACCAAAATTTTCTGTATGATTCAGTGCATAAGTTTTTTAAACGCCACACAATTTGTCTTTTACATTTCAGAAGTAAGCAACTAACCATATTTGTACTTAACAACTAGCAAATTCTAGTCAATACAATATCAAATATGTATATTTGACAATTGACATGTTACCAACTGGTGCTGAGCCTTCTCTGCTGCACTATCAAAATCAGAAGCACTATATTCTTCAGAATGATAGTATACATGAGTACATGACATAAACTCTGCTGTGACTTAATGGGTTTCCAACAACTGATATTAAAATCTGAATTACAATCGATGCCCTTGTTCAGAAATTATTGCATCTGGAAGCTTTAAAGTTTAGCTGGTAGGTCTTGTAATGTCAACACAACTTTGTAGGTTGTTTGTCTCTTAGTTTTGGTCATCCTCACTGCAGTTGAAGTCTGCTGCACTTTCAGTGAACTATCTTAAATCATGCGCTTTGCTGAATCTGAACTGTATTTGCAATTACAAGAACTCACCCCAGAGTTGGTGTTCCTGACCGCTCCTTTTCCACATTTTGTGGCTGATGTAGCTCAAGATTAACTGGAACAGTTTCATTCTCTGTAGTTGGGAAACTGTATCGTCTGGTAGAACTTGTCGGATGTCCATTTATTCCCTTGGCTCCATATACCTGACCTGAGAAATGAAGACAAAATAACATTTTGTAATGCGCATGTATCAGACAATTGAAACTGAATGACAAATGATAACTTATACCTTTTTTATGCAAATTGATGTTTTCCTCATCAACAAGGTTGACTTTCTTGTATAGTTCTACGTTTTCCTGGTGTATGAGGATTCCCTATAATTCCAGTAAGAAGTTTGTAGTCAATTAGCTTTGATATAGAACCAAATACTCTAGAATGAATTGTATCAACAAACCTTCCTGTTTAATTCTTGAATTTGATCAATCATAAGTTGGTCCTGTAAAGTGAATTTTAGTCAATGTAGTCATTGATATTCATGTCAGAAAAAACTAAATGGTGATGCGGTCTTAACAAAATTATAATGTAACCTTCTTCAGACGAATATTTCTTAGGCTCATCTCCAGTTTATTCTCCAAATTTTGTAAGTCTTTTAAATCCAGGTCAGAAAGCTGTTGACCCAACAACTGCCTGCAATGACACATAGCATAAGAACATTTATTACTTTTCTAAAAACACATCTATTGTTAATGAATTGCTGCTGTGGTTAGTTTTTTAAAACTTGTTTAGGGTTTTCTAGTTTATTGTGCAACCTATAATAAAGTTCTTTACTTGTACTTACCGTGAACCTTTGTTTTATTTTTTATATGCAGTTTGGGTTCATTTGGGGTTAAAACCTAGTTGTTGGGCAACACAATTTTACCATACATTGCTAATTAGTCATTTAACTATCTCTGGTGATAGTGAAGTGTCACACAAGTGTGCCCCAAGAGTCTGTGGAAATAAGAACGGTGGAGGGTGAAATTGCTGGCAAAACATAGGCTTTGTTTTTTTATATTGTTAGGCTTACTCCTGGGTGCAGCATAATATATGCCTAAAGCTTTGATCCAATTGCATATGTAACTGTTATGATGATGATGCTATTTAAGAGGTTGATGTCTGGCACACATGATTCTCGAATGATCATTGGCACTACCATAATAGAAAATAATGCAAGAGCCAAGATGTAATCGCATGATTTTTTATTTATTTTTTACTTTGGCAATGACTGCCATTCGTGTGACTCATATGCATTTATTGTAGGTTGGTTGCGGATCATACCGATGATGCTCTTGCAAGTTATGCAGTTGCTGCCTCAAGCTTGCTGCCTCCCTTTGCCAAAACTAGTAAGATGAAAAACTTTCAGTTACTATAGATGAATAGATTTCCCGCAATATGTTTTGTACTAAAGCATATGGAATTGAAGACAAAAATATAACTGCAATCATATGCCAGAAGGCTATGTAACCAGTGTATAACAACATTATTATGAGGTAGCAGCTCATATATGATATTATGCTCTGGTTTGAAAATGGTAAATGGTTTAATACTTGTGAACATAAGTCTTTGGATATTGTGATTAACTGTTTATGTGGCGACACAATTAGAATCTTTAAATTAGTAGTGATCCCTTGTACGTCATTTATCATCCTTGTCTACTTAACCGAAATATTCATTTGTTAAAGTACTTACATTTGAATATTCACTTTGCCTGTATCTATGTTGCATTTACTCTTTTTCTTGTGTTGTCTTCATGGAACAAAAAACCGGCCGGTATACCGGATTTCCCGGTGGGGTCCGGGATTTTGAATCCCGGCCGGAAATCCTTCATATTCAAATTCAAATTCAAAATTCCAGCGAAAACATCTCAAATTCAAATTTATTTGGACGAAATTCATCCGGTTTTCCACCGGGATCTCCGGTAACCGGCCAGTACTGTTCCCGGGCCCTCACCGGGATTGGGTCCGGTTCCGAGTTTTTGAATCCTGGTTGTCTTCACTTCGATATTTTGTTGCTGTTGTACATAAACATCCGGAAATGTTGTCACTCATTTAACATGACAACTTTGAATGGTAGAATGATGCATTATGAACATATTTGCCCTGATATTTGTGGTACAGTAAATACTTAGAATTTTTGAGGTAGTCAGTGGGCTCAAAAAACATTCATAACAGTGCAGACACTGATATTATCTGGTTTTTTTTATCAACTGCTGGGATTGGGGGGGGGGGGGGATAGAATGGTAGATGTTGCTTTTAAGATACATAACATTTTAAACCAATTCAAACCACTCTTGTGCTTCTTTTTGTAAATATACATCACTTTTTAATATTTTGATAACAAATGAAAAAAAAGGCTATCATTGTTTGGTGGTCTCTTTTTTATCTTGTTACTGGGTGCTTTGCAATCAGCTTCTGCCTTTTGGATGAGTGAGGGTGAAAACAGTCGAGATCAGCGGGAACCAGTAATGCAGATCTCCAGCACAAGGTCTGGAAAACTTTGCTAGAAAGGCTTTTGTTACAGTGTAGTAACAAATTTGGAAAGTTTTGCTTCACATCATGGATATAGCTGGTGATGCTTTGTATCAATCAGTTACTGAATTATATAGCATTTAATGTCATCTACAGAAGATCGAGTACATGGTGAATATTTATTTTTTCAGTTGGCAATTTGAGTGGAATGAAAGCCGGAGCAGTTATGTGTTATCACGGACCATGTTGTTAGCATGATAGTTATGATACTTCTTGTTTGTTTAGAGAATTTCCTAGATCAGAATCGAAAGACAGAGGTCATGCCCATCAAATTTTAATCGCTTCTGGTTTGGCCTATGCTTTCACAATAGGGAAAAAAAGGATTTGCCACCCCATTCGTTGTCATTTCAGGATTTTCCACCCATTGTCTCACTGTCATGGGCCCTTGGACCCACATGTCAGTGATACATCGAATGACAAATCCTGAATCCCCAACACACACACATATGATGATGTATTGAATTACATAGCTCTTGTTAGCTATAGGGCCAATAACATTAGCCACAATTATTTTTCCCATCCTAATTCATGCTGACTCTTATATTGGAGAACAATATGGGACACTAAACTTGGTAGCTTGTTGATCATAAACCCTGCGTTTAGTGATCAATTCAAGGGCAGTTCTATGATCCTACAGATGCCAAAACCTGAAAGCAGAACATATCTTTGGCAGGTTTGACCTTTAGCCTATATGTAACAGCTGCATTAATTTTTTTTGAAAAGCGTGAAGCCTTGAATTGGTGTTTTGATGTCACTTATTGTCAACTGACTGTAGTGGTAGTTTGTAGGATTGGCGTTGGTTAGATATCTCCTCTGTTGGAGCCATGTCACCAGTTCGTTCTTGGAGTTTTGTTACTCAAGTTCAGTCAATGTAATATGGGATGTTGTGCCCTCTAGAGGCGTTCAGATGGTCAGCGTCAGGAGTCAACAGAGCCTGGCTGTGAAGTTATGCACCATATCCTCCACCCAAAACTACGTGTGCTGGTAACTAAGTCCATGTTTTCTTTTCCACTTGGTGTCTGCATTTCTGTATGCAAGGTCGGATTGGTTGTTGGCACAGTGTAGTTTTAGTTATGATATATGGAACCCTAAAAGGATGCAATTTCTAAGTTAATTTGTAATGATGTTTTTCATTGGAGTTTATTTGCACACGAGATAGTAGGTTGGCACTTCTGAGTTCTTTTTAATTGTTGAATGCAATTCAAAGAATCTATATTCACTTGCCGAGTTCATACAGAAGATGCCTTGCAACATGCACTCAAGAAGTCGTCAGCATTGTCTTCTTATTGTGTCTTTGAATAGCAATTTAGTAATTCCATAAAGATTTTTGATCAACTAAAAATGGCTGTGCAGATGGGTGCTCTTGTTGGTTGCAGTGATCAGGATCATCTGCCAGATGCATGATAGCTAATGGCCTTTATTTTTTAATGGGTATAAAAAATGTTCATCAGTGCCTAGACTCTCTTAACTTTTTGGGTAACCATTTATTTGTTGATTATGCCAGGGATGTTGTTATTGCTAATGGTAATGGATGTTGTTAAATCATGGTGCTTTAATTATCAGAAACCAATTGATCAATGCATGCTGTTTATGAACTCTTTATTTCTCTAAGAGCTTATTTCTTTTTTCTCGGTTTTTAGCTCATAATTTAGTTTGAACAAGCATTTGGTTAGTACACTGGACCTTTCCATCTTTGTCAGACTAGAGTTAGTTAGATAATGGAGAAAGGTTCTGTAAACCAATCTCGAAACCCAGAACATATTCCGATCAGGGTGTCATTCGGCTAATAATTTGGAATCACGATTTGTATTCCAGTACTACAGTGAGCATCTAGAATTTGGAGGTGGTAGTTGGTCTTATTAATAATTTATAAATTTATTTCTACCAGCAGAAAAATGCACGTATGATGCTCAAAATTAAATCCCTGGATGTTGCCATCCATATTCAGGTTTGTTGCAGCAATAATTAGTGTAATCAATTTTTTAGGAAAAGCATAATACTTTTTGACAGGAAATCATTAGCATAATCTTGAGATATGTATTTGATGTTTTTTCTTCATTAGTTGTTCATTTATTCTTTTGTTTCTTCCAGTATTCATATCTTGTTTTCTCTCGTAGAGCTCCTTTCACCAAATATGTTCAGCAATGCCTTTGGTTAGTAGTTTTTGGCTTAGTCCGTATTGGCTTTTTCACTGGGCCTGCAGCCACTTGGGTTGATTTCGTTAACTCCTATTTGAGCATGAATACCTTGCCCATGTTGAACCAAATATTATGGGGGGCAAACTGCGCTGGACTTTTGATAGTACATACATAACCAGAAGTGCTAAAGTAAAGCTTGTTTATTCCACAGCGGTAGCAACAAACGATGCATGATTAATTCTACTCCACATCATCCCTGACATAATCACCAAGTTTCGCAGCCTTACACCCGCGCCCGATACCTTAAAGCTTCAATGCATATTTGCACAATCTCTATCCCCAACAAGTTGTTTTATGACAAAAGCCAATGCTATATTTCCTTGGTCAGCTATACTAGGGTGGCCTTGATCCGCACAACATACAAGGGTTGTTGGTGCCAGTGCCGGTGAGCAGGATGATGGTGCAGGGGTGGCACAGTGCAGAGGGTGTCATATTTGGTCACACTGGGAGGTGCTGAAGAACAGAGCATTATGAGGTTATCTACACGCTACAACCAGTGCTTCAGCAGGAAGATCGTGTTTGGACATGATGGAGAAGGTATGATGCTTCTCGTTTCAATGGCACTTGACTGCGCGTTGTTTTGCCAATGTTATTTGTGCAAAAGTATTATGAAATCAACTGATGAGAAGGTTATAAGTGCAATATGTTAATCTGCAAATGGATGGAACATGGGTTTGGATTGGCTTTGAACTCTCCCTTGTCAAATATGGAGTGGGTATATGTAGGGATAGTCTGATAGGGGCTGGAGTGGACTGCTGGAAGTGCAAGAAATCAAATCCACCCATTGACAGCTAATGTGAAAAAAGAATCAAGCCAACACATTCAATTCTGAACTAAGCCACATAACTGAGTTGTTGAAGTAAGCTTTGTGATGTGCTATGTCATAACTTGTGTCTCGTTCTGGATCAATTCTAATGGTAGTTATATGTCTTTTCCCTATCAATTCTAATGCCTCTGTTTTTGGCACATCTGCTTGTAACTTGTGTTTTGTGACAATTCTGAGTAACTAACATATCTGTTTTGATTCGTAGGCAATTGTCTGCCACTTCAATCCTGAATTGTACCACAGATACTAGTTACTTGGATAAATATACGTTAAGGCCACACTTGTTCATGGAAGATTACCCTACCCTACGAGAACATCGAGCCTGAACCTGTTAAGCATATTCTCTTCAAAGATCTAACCTGCAAATATACAATGCAAGCTTGTATTCCATCCTAATTGAACCTAAACATCTTGTTTTCCTGACAATGCTGTTTTGACCTCTGGGTACTATGTATGCATGAATGTGTTGTATGTTCTCTTAGCGTAGGATTACATATGATCCTCGACCTTGAATTGGGTGTATCCCTGTATTGACTCCTCAGACTTGTATTATTCAGACGTTTGTACGAACGATGCCCGTCATTTAAGCCCCTAATGTTATTTTCTTCTGCTAATGCAGAATTGGCAGGATGCCTCTGGGTTGCATGATTTGTCTCAGTTAATACGAGGGACACTCAAACATCATTATAATGCACATTTCCCTTGGTATATATATTTGGTGTGTTGCAAGTATTTTTAATTATAGCACATGTTTTTTTGAGCTATCATAATGTCATTGAAGATAATATCATACGGCTAGAAATTCTAACAATACCTTAAGATTAGTATAACTGAAATAAAAATTAAACCGAGTGAGACCTTGGTTAGTTGACCGAGTTCAACACAGTTTCACCCGAAGTTTCTAGAAGTTGAATTATAAATCTAGAATTGACTATGTTGCTCTTCTCTATCTGTGCACACAACATACGTGCAAAAGGAAAACTTAAACTGCTAGAAACATCATACAGCTGGAAGGCTTAGAAGCCATTCTAATGTGACGCATCTATGGTAAAAGAAAATGAATTGTATTGAGTTCGTAGCATACCTTAGCCTCAGAACTAGCATTCATGGTCGGATGGGGATCCTCTTTTGCCTCATTGTATCGTTCGATCAAAGATTTCATGCTGGTTGGCAAAATTAAATTTTTCATTAGAATGTTTACAGGAAGTACACATGCCAAAATAATTGTGTAAACAATAATGATGGTGACAAAAAGCCCGATAAATAAAATTAACAGACATAAGCTAATTGTGGATATAGGACATATGACACCAGTAGGATAATGGTGGCAATGGCACTTTAAACAAATACTAAACTTTCTTTTAAGTTAATCACGTGGATGAAGAGAACTGAAAACAAACAGTACCAGGTGGGTTATTTTAATTCTTTTAATTAGGTGTTTAAAGGATTTAAAAAGGAAAAAAAAAAGATGTTAAAACCAGGAAGGAAAGGAACAATCAACATGAATTCTTCCCCTTGACAACCAAGAGAATAATTGTGTAAACTAATTCTTCTCTACTTATTTTCTTTGAGAATTCTGAGCTACAAAGTATAATTAAAGCTAACCTTCTCATCAAAGCGGCTGAAGTAAGTACCCAAATGTACCCTTGTTAGGACTTGAGCCTTTGCTGTGAATTAGTGATGCGTATTTGGGAAGATCGTACCATTCTAGAAGAATTAGGAATTTTGCAATGGCTATATATTTTGCTAAGTTACAACAACATCCAAATAAAATAAGTAGGAAAGTTTCTAGGTATTAGGTGTTTAATTTGAAAAATGTACCAAGGCAATCTAAGATATTACATGGTATGATTCGGATATTACCAGTTTACTTATCGGTTTACCACTTGACGAGAACTAAAAGATTGCTTAGGTCTATAAATTAAAAGCCCTTCTACCCATTTGCACGAGTCTTAGGAAGTGCGCGCTATGGAGAAGTCTTAGGGAGGCCATAAATAGAGAAGAGATAGAGTGAAAATTAGCCACCTAAGAGAGGGAGTATATGCTTTGTTGAATTGCACCAAAGTTATAGTAGTGAAATAAATCTTGGAGTGTTCGCCCTCTTGTAATCTTTGTTGCTATGTTGTAATGAGTGTTGTTTCCCATTTAATACATATTCTTATTAGTAATTCGTGCTCTGTCGAGTTAAAGATCTTAGCTTACATTATGATTGGCACCATCTCTAAAACATATAGAGCTATAATTGACATTATCTTGTAAGTTTAAAAGATTGCAATAGGTGTAGATGTAGTGACACATCTTTATGTTGTATGGAAGTAAATTTCCAAGACTATTTTCCTTTTTACAAGATACTTATCATGTTATTATAAAGTTATTTTTTGCACAATTACATACTCCTAGTGTGTGCATTATCAATATCTGAATTACATGAAAAACATATGTAATGTTCATAATTGTATATACTGTTAAATGTGCCTTATGCCAACTCTTATTGTAATAGGAGGCTATCTATCAAGTGTATGCAGGAAAGTGCCTTATCCAACCGCAAAGCATCCCATCCTTACATTATACTAGCTCAATAGTCTTGTTTCCTTATGTGCCTATATTATATTTACATTCTATTAGTATAGTTGATGGTTAATTATTTTTACTTTTTAGATAATATTGGAATACACATGTAACAGTTTTATAAACATTATTTTATTGAAAAAATATTGGATTGTAGAAAACACTAAAGGCATGTTTGGTAGACCTCGAGCTCTGGGATTCTCGGTAGGAGCCAGAGAAGTCGAGCCAAACGGTCTAACCTCCACAAAATTCGAAGCTAAATCTATGATGGGTTAGATTCCGGTGGTGAGCTACGGCTGGCGTTTTTAGAAAGCTTTTGAGAGTTTAGGGAAAATACCCACCAAATGTGTCATAGATATACCCCTCGCATACTCACACTCTCCTGTATCATATATAGGAGGAAGGGAAGACGGCGGGGTTGAACCTGGCTTGTCGGTCAGCTTCCTCGTTGACGATGGCAAGCACCAACGACTGCGTTGTTCTTGGCGAACTCCCCGTCTGTTTATCCTCCTATGAAGGTTAGAATCTGTCACCCTCCTCCCTATTCTCCGTCGCCGCGAACTCGACCCAACTCTCTCTGCCGCCCCATCAACCGTAATCGCCACCCTATGCTCCTCCGCTGCCATTAACCCTAACCAACACCACCCTTAACCCTAACTGTCACTGCTGCCCAGAGCAGTAAGCATACTCAGATTAGTTTTGCTATGTATGTTTTGGGCATTTGGTTAGGGCTGTGTACGCATAAATTTCAATCTATGTTTTACCAGTTGAAGAAAGATGAATTGCAAGGTTTCTTTACTTGTACCTTTTCTACTCGTGAATCTGTACATGTGCCTTTTTTTTTGGTGAATTTGTGATCAGCTATTCCTGTTATATCATGTGACTTGTGAGCTATGGTATGCAATGGACTTTGTTATGTGACTTGCGATGACGGTAAGTATCCAGTGACTCGTCAACTAGTGTTAATTCATAACTTGGTCATGGAAAACAATTGTAGATGGCAGGAAACGATGTGTGGAATGATGAGCCTAAGGTTTTGGGGACCCTGTGCTAAAACTAAAAGTAGAACCCTTGCATCATGTTGTTTGTTCATGTGAAATAACGACTTCAAATTATATAAAGTAAGTAAATATTAGCCAGTTACTTCTATGTGTAAGAATGTAAGATGGGACCCCAAGAACCAAACAAGAAAAATAAAATCCAACTGAAACAATGCTATACTGTTTTTGGTCAATCCCATTGTTTCCAAACCTCGAGACATGTAGAGGATAGAGAATACATCTCCAACAACAGTAGCTTTTTATACTAGGGAAATAATGCAGTGAATAGGAAGAGTGAAGAGTTGGAGAGATATCAAGGTTAATTTGAAGGGGTTGATTATGAATTAATAATAATCACATGACAGCTTGCAAACGTTGTTTTGTATTGACACTCTCTCTCTCTCTCTCTCTCTCTCATCTTAACAACAAATAAGAGCATTTTATTGTAATTAACTAAACCACAAATACTTATCGAAAAAATGAGGCCCCTAACTTAGTGGGGGGCCTGTGCGGTCACCCACCCCGCACATGCTTGTGTTATGGGCCTGCATACTAGGATATGTGCCGGTTGTTCGTTGAATATGTTGGGCAACAAACGCAAGTTAGAACCCAAGGGCAAATTAGACAAATTCTAGCTCATTACAAGGGCAGAGGTATATGATGAACATATATATTTTTTGGAACAATTATCAATATAAAAGTTTTCACCGCCCATGGAAATAGAGAATTTCAATCACAAGTTGTTAATTCTTTGATGAAGTTAGAATAGAAGAGTTCCTTCCATCTATTCTGAAAGAAATGACAAATGACTTCAGCATAATATTTTGGATTAATTCTTTATTTGCCATTGAAAATTGACGGACTCTCCAACATACCATCTAAAAATTCCTCTTCCCTTTGTTGCCACTCGATCTCAACTTCAATCCCCAAAATGCCATTCCCGTTAGTTGACCATGGATTTTGCCATTGACTTGGCTGTGAAAAGACGATTTTGCCCTTAAGTATGCTGAGATCTTTAGGGAATTGTTTGACATAGTAATATAGTTTCAAAAATTATGAAATTTTTAGGGGAAGTTCCTGACATAGTGTAGATTATTGTGTAATTGTTATAGGGTTTTATTTGCAACATGTTTTTCTCTAAAAATCTTTCAAGTTTCGGTTGCATCAAACCGAAATTTGAAAGATTTTTAGAGAAAAACATGTTGCAAATAAAGCCCTATAAAAATTACATAATAATCTAAACTATGTCAGGAACTTCCTCTAAACATTTCGTAATTTTTGGAACTATATTACTATGTCAAATAATTCCCTAAAGATCTCAGCATATATAACTTCACTTAGGGGCAAAATCGTTGTTTCACGTCTAAGTCAACGGCTAAGTCCACGGTCAACTGACAAGAATGTCATTTTGGGGATCGAAGTTGAGATCGAGTGGCAACAAAAGGAAGATGAATTTTTTGATGGTATTTTGAGGAGTCCGTCAACTTTCAATAGCAAATAAGGAATTAACTCTAATATTTTGTATTCACTCAAAAGTGACAGTTATGTAGTGTAACTTTACAACGAGCTATATAACGTATAAATGATAAACAATCAAGTATGTAAAAAAATGCCACCAGTATTAGGAGTTGCTAAACAAAGGAACTTATCACTCCTATGCTACTTACATAATTTTTAGTGTGCTATTACAACCATGTCCATGCTTCATCTTCATGATTACTTAGTTCTTAATACAAACAAAATTAGCTTTTCTAATAGCATCTCCGTTAAAATATTGCAGTGGCAATATAATAATATTTGTTTTCTAATTTTCAATATTTACTCTATCCAAATTTCAGTCTTTAACCATTAGCTGGATCGAATTTTCTTTTATAGTCCTA